>LBNU01024720.1:0-40248 GCA_014162995.1 Artemisia annua | reverse complement strand
TTATTATTATTATTATTATTATTATTATTATTATTATTATTATTATTATTATTATTATTAACAAGAATAAGGGTATAATCGCCATTCTATATATTAATTATAATTATTAGATATTTTTTTCTATTAAATATATTTAAAATAATCATTTAAATATATTTGACAATTTTAAGGCTTTGAAAGGATATATATATGCAATTATAAGTTTTGGTTGGATGTATATACAATTATGAGGTTTTGAAAGGATATACATATATGTAATTCCTTCTTTTTTTGGCTCAAAAACATTCGGTGAATCAAACAGGCTCTTAATGCACATATATTTGTCAAATTGGAAATGTGAGTTAATACATAAAAGATTTAGAGGGCGTTTCTTTTTCATTTACTGAGTGGGCTCAATCCTTTATTTCATTTCTTAATAAGGAGGTCCAGTAAAATCTCTCTTTTTCTCAATTAAATGGTTTATATAGTACACTAATATTTTTAAAACATTTCATTTAATGTTGTTGTTGTTGTCGTTGTTTTAGAAATTCATAGGATTTACAAGATATTAGTGGGAAGCCGAGATACTATCTACGCCCTCACTCTTCTAGCTATAGCAAAGCTAATTCTACTAGATTTATGAATAGCAACACGTGCCCTGATGTCTTGAGTCATAGAAAACTAGTATATTATCATTATTATTATAATTATATTATATTATATTATATTATATTATATTATATTATATTATATTATATTATATTGTATTATAATTTATTATGATTTTTTTTCAATTCTTATATTATATTATATTATTATAAACAGTCACATTATTATGAATTGGTAGGATTTAGAAGAAATAATTTGAGAAGCCGAGGTATTATTATTATTATTATTATTATTATTATTATTATTATTATTATTATTATTATTATTATTCAATCAAGTTATGTTTTCTGTCAACAAAACACATGCAATTTTTCAAATTTCAATTCAAAGAGATAACAATTACAACACATTATGATTCATTCATATTACAATTTCTTTAGATTATATTTTTTTAGGGAGAATTGCATATATATCCCTCCAAAGTCTCACAATTGCATATATATCCTTCCAAAGCCTTAAAATCGTCAAATATAATAGAAAAAATGTCTAATAATTATAATTAACATATAAAATGATGATTATACCCTTATTCTTATTATTAATTTTTTTTACAATTACAAAATATCTTTTTATTTGTCTGGATTTTATTATGTCATTTGATATACATATATATATATATATATATATATTATAATATATATATATATATATATATATATAATTCCTTCTTTTTTTGCCTCAAAAACATTCGATGAACCGAACAGGCTCTTAATGCACATACATTTGTCAAATTGGAAATGTGAGTTAATACATAAAAGATTTAGAGGGCGTTTCTTTTTTTATTTAATGAGTGGGCCCAATCCTTTATTTTATCTCTTAATGAGGAGGTCGAGTAAAATCTCTTTTTCTCAATTAAATGGTTTATATAGTAATATTTTTAAAATATTTAATTTAGTAAACAAGCTATTAATCTATCATAAATGGGAGACAGACATTTACTATCTCAGCCATTAATCTATCATAAATGGGGGACAAGCATTTACTATTCAAGGTTATCTTCATACTAACAAAGGTTTAAAATTTGTGTATTGCACGTATATAAGTATGCGTGGTTGAGATGAAGAAACTAAAATCTTCGTTTCCTGAATATTGAAAAAATGATCACTTTTGCCACAATAAGAATTTGTTACCTTTTCATCATATTAGCATGTTTGACTTGTTTTTGCATAACATCTTCTAATAGCGAAAAGTGTGACAGAGGCATCACATGGTCGTTTTTCATATACAATGCAATAGAAAATTCGACTATCAATCTTCATTTGACATCTAACGATTTTGATATGGGATATCATACCATTACCGAACAATATGAGTACAGATTCGTGTACTGTCAACTTTGGTCGCCCGATGTTGTTTACATAGGACATTTTTCCTATGATCAACGATTTGCAGTTTTTGATGTATTTAACCACGAGATAAGAGATATCATTGGTGGCTCGCCTTCTAAGGACAAATATGTTTTTTGGTTACTAAAAGAAGATGGCTATTACTTGTCAAAAGATGAGAAACGTGATGAATCAACATGGATGTTTAGAGGGCGTTGGTTGTAAAAAATGTGTTTGTTTTATTATTAATATAACATATAAAATATTATGAGTATTTGTCTTTACGAGAATCTTATCTAATTATCATATATGCATGTATATGTTTCTTAATTCTTATGTGTGTTCAAGTCTCAACATAATGAAATGTGTGAATATTTATCTATACTACATATAAAACATGAAAAAAAATTTCTCTTAATTTTAAGATGTATAATTTTTAAAGCTTAAGGCACAACACTTTACAATACAAAAACATTCTCTTTCTTAGTTTTAAAAGAGCAATTAATATGGTCCAGATTTTTAAATGAATACAAATACTAAGCAAAAGGTACAATTAACTTTTGCATACATTCATAAATTAACTCGTCAATAAGTACAATTAATGCAGTTATTAAAACAACCCTTACATAAAAAATACAAATTATCAAGCATATTATACAAGCAACTTAAATACAATTCCTGCATTAAATGTCACTAATACAGATAACAAAACATATTATTAAACTATTCAAAAAAAATAAAAAATACAAGTAATAAAGCTAAAATTTCAAACTGTTTTTTCATATATTTTATTCTACTACACATATTTCTAATCCAACATTAATTTGTTTAAAACTACATGTATATAAAAATAAAAACTAAAATCAAATTGCGATAAGATGGTTTAACCGATTTCTGATTTTTTTTTGGATTTGATTTCTTAGTTATCATTTTTTGTGGTTTCAGATTGAACGGGTCGGTTTGATTTGTCGATTTCACATATTTTTTTTAACACCAGTACCCATAAAACTTAGCTTTATATGAATCAAATAGATATTTTGAACAACGTAAAAAATATTGCTCATTCAAATATTTATCTATACTACTATCTAATGCATTTGGGACAATTCTATAATTAGAAAGGCTTAAAATTCAGACTTTTACTTGCTTATTATGGAAGGATTTGAAAATTAATTGGTTAGGAAGCAGGTTGGTTAGGAAGTTGGTTAGGAAGCAAGTTGGTTAAGAAGTTTGTTAGGAAGCAGGTTTGTTGTTCAAACTAAAATTATTTGGCTTAACCATCTTTATCATCTCTACTTATAAAGCATAAAGACAACTAAATGTGTAACCGAATAACCGAATAACACAAAATATAGTCACAGGTACCGCCGCCGCATTGCGCGGGTACCTTTCTAGTAATTGTATAATAAAAAAACATTGTCATTAGTTAAAGAGTTGAAATACGTCACATTAAATTTTTGATATCCATAAATTTATTGTCAAAAAGAATATGATAAACTAAAATACATTATTGATCTGAAAATTTTATTTTAGGGTAACTGCCATCGCAACACGCGAATAGCCTACTAGTGGTTCAAAATGAATGAAAGGAGTCATGTAGTTGTCAACTCGAACTGGACTTGTGACTCGATCGTAATTAAGTATAAGAAAATATATACGGTATACATGTAATCTATCATTTTCTTACCAACGGGCTGCTTGACAATTTTGTGATTGGTTGTTCAACTTCAACTTGGGACAAGTAAGCGGTTTACTTGTAATGGATATGACGAAAATTTATAACGAGAATATGCAAATATTATAATAGGTATCTGATGCACGTGTTTGACACGCTTCACCTAAAACAGATTCGCCATCCATTGGGTGTCTATTTCCCAGGGTGGCAGGGTACAACGATCAGAACAGTACGTTGTACTGCCGGACATGACCTCCATGCCTGAAATTCTCATTGGATTAAAACATGATTAGTTAACCAAAACGAAAGTACACGTTAGTGTGGTATGAAACTGGTTGATCGTGTATTGTGTGATCTTCTATTTTTTTTATTGGAACAACAAGGTTGGTACTTATACTACCAACTAAAAACTTATGATGGAATGATAACCATTATGCCCCATTATTAAGCAGTTAACTCCCATTAAACCAACCATTAATCGAGTTAAAAACACTACTAACGACATTGTAGACCATTAACCATTTGTTGTTACACTACTAACGACATTGTAATCATTAATCGAGTTAAAAATTCATAAATCTGTTTTGGTAAGATGTTGTTCATAGTAATTGTATTATATGTAAGTTGTTAATAATTGATTAATTTTGTTTGGTGATTTCATTTTTTATAATCAAACAACCAATAAAAACACCATCTTTTGACTCAGTCACTTGTACCGACAACAAGGACATTTCATGACCATCATAATCTATAGCTTTGTCATGGTCAAAAAATGATTGCACAATCACAGGAACATCCTTAGGTTTAAGCACATCATCTATAGATACATTCAGCTTTGCATGAAAAAACCTAGCACCAGGGCTGTTTTCATGGCTCATAAATACTAAGGAGGGTTTTGTTTTTTTACTGTGGTTAAACAGGTGGCTAATGGGTTAAAATGAGTAAATGTTATGGAGAGCGAGTCTTTTAGCTCTTGTAAAAAAGTGTTCATGTTGAAATCTTGGTTTTTTGGTAATGGAAAAAGAAGACCTTTTGAATGTAGTTTACTGAGATCATTAAGAGATCCCAGGCTCCCAGCTGAGCTATTTGGAGAAGAAGGACCTCTAGGCCCTAAAATGAAGTCAAGTTGGAATGGTGAAGAGACGGTCTGATTATTTATTTCATTTTTCGGGTTTTTGTTATAATTGTTTAGAAGCTTGTTTTTGGCACAGTAATTTTGTTAACCTCTAATTCATTGTCTTACTCGATCTTGATTTTTTATCTTTTATATATAGTAATCTCCAAGACCAAAGGTTTAAAATTGGTTTCTTTCATGTACATACTAAATTGTGATATATCTTTTGTATAAATAAATGAATCTGATTAGATAATTTCCCACCCTTTTCAGTAGACAATGCTAAACAGCCCCTTGATCACAAGGGTTGGTGACGATCGATCCTTTTTCCATGATCACAAGTCTGGCATTTGCTAGAGGTTGTTCGAGTTTTCTAGAGTATGTCTAGACGCAAGGTTTTACAAGTGAGAGTAGTGGTTTGGTGAAGACATCATGAGGTTGAGTGTGGGAAGTGGTAAAGAGGCCGGTATATATGGGTTTGTTTTATACCCTATTTTTCCAAATGCTGCATTACCTTGCTATATCCCAGTATGTTTTAATATCCGGACTAGAATTCATGCATCTATGTAGCATTACGCCAAGAATAGTAGGATGCATGCAAGCATAAATTTGCAAACTTCTATAAGAGATTGGAATGTACCACATATTTGTATCGGCTTTGTTAAAGCAAGTCCTTAAGAATGTTGTGTTGTCGGTTTGTTGTGGTTGTGGTGATTTCGCGTTTTGGTTTTGGCTCTCCATTTTAAAAAGACACTCGACATACAGCATGGAATAAGGGAATTCATATTCAAGAAACATTACATTTAGTTGTGTATTTATATTCGACTTAAGTGAGTCATGAACAAGGTTAGGATGGTCATGAAGGAGAAGTGGAACGCTATTTAAGGATGTCATTTAGGTACAAGATCAGTAGATCACACGTCTGGCATTTTAATTTGTGGGAGATTGTTGAATCATTCTCTTTGTATGCAAACGTTATATCGCTTGTGACTGAGAATGGATTGTCTTTTGTTTTAGAGAAAAAGGATTATACTAATCTTGTGTTCGGTATCTCTTGTGTTTTCACTCATTTGTCATCTTTCATATCTCATTTAGCCTCACCAAATGGAAATTGATCAGCATTACACCATAGCACATGTTTTTGGTGAACATTGAACACTAGTATTAGCCATGAGGAGACTTTTAAGTGCATAATAACTTGTCAAAATCCTTCTTCAACAATACAAAATTTAAGTTATCTCAAGTCACAAAGAAAGTGTTTTTACGTTCTATTTAGCCTCACCAAATGGAATAAAAGCCAAACACAATGTTCAGAAATGCATTTTAAGCTAAGATGACTGCATTAGAGATATTTACAAGTCTACAACTTATTTCTACAAAGCAATAAACCACCTGAACTAATTGATTTTCGCTCCCGCCAGTTCTCAAATAAATGTCGCTCATCGTTTTGAATCTCAACGTACTTTTGCATGTCAAATGCTGATCTTGGACGACTTTTCTCTTCATTGGTTTGGGTCGTAAAACGAGAAATGTCACCAATATCCCATTTAAGCCATGAAAGACTTGTATCACCGATCTCAAGTGGAAACACTTCTCTAATAATCTTGGACCCGTCCACATCTTCTTGATCCTCTAGTTTACTACTCTGTACCTCATGGATATCATCCTTGACCAGAGAAAAATCCAATGGCAAATCATGGAAACAAATTTCAGAAAAACTTGAACCTCTTGTGGTGTTAACAAAATTGTGCGCGGGTGATGGAATGACATCCGGTACTTGCTTCATCCGAACTGGGTACACAAATCATTAGTAAAAAGAAGACGGGTCTTTTCATGGTGACATTAATGTATGTAGTCGTCACTTGTCAGGTCATTAATATTCACGAGAAAAGAATGAAAAGGTTTAAATGAATATCAACAGATTCAAAGATATACTGAGGTGTTGTAATGTATTATACATTTATACAAGCAAAAAAATTGGTTTGCAATCAGTTATGTCAAAGTAAACCATATATAATCTTTTTACAACATTGGAATCCATTAGTTTATTGACTGTGGAATAGAAACTGACCATGTGATTAATAACCGCCACGACGTCAACAAAGTTAGAAGTTTAAAATTTGGTGGAGACGAAGGCAAGATGATGGCGGCAGGCGGTGGTAAGGAGTTTGCTTTTGTGTTTAAGAGGTGGATTTGATGGTGAAATATGGTATTTTGTTTTGTACATTTGGTAGTATAAAACATGAATCACATGAAGATGCAGAGGAGTTATGAAGGGATCCAAAACTGAATTATAGGCGTTTTTACTATAAATGTGCTCATAATAATCTATTCCCTGAAATTTCGCACCTATGTGAATTCAAAATTGTTTATTTTTAAACTTCTTTTTTTTTTAGCGCTTTAAAAGAGAAACTCTTATGAAAACTATGCTCTGTATGATATAGTTTTTTGTGAGTTATTATTGGTCAATAGTAAACCAAACACAAAGCAGATTTTATGGATCCAAACTGTAACCAAAAGGTTCATCATGTGAGCTTGTCAACATAGAGCTGACAAAAATTGATTGAACACAATTATAATGTCCAAGGTAATACGAAAGAAATACGTATCCCCGGGTCGTGGTCCCTACGAAGGTGTGAATGTAATTTGTAATTCAAGTCGGGATTCGTGTCGTCAATAGTGATAAAAGTGAATATGATGGTAATTATAACTACGGAAAGTGAATCGATACTAAAAAGCATATAATAAAGCGATCAAAATGATAACGTAAAGCACGATAAACTAAAAACCTAATCTAAATTAAAAACGCGTTAACTAATTAAAAACTACGTACGTACGCAAGATAAAAGGTGAAATTAAAGCTATACTAATCCTACGGGCATGAAAATACTTTTCCTACGTACTAAATTATAAAAGAAAATTTTAGGAAAAATAAAAATATATATTTTTTTTTGACTTTTTAAATAATTATTATGATTTAAAACTAAATAAAAGAAAATAATTGATTAAAAATAGGAAATGAAAAGTAAAAATTCTGAATTTTTTTTCTAAAAGTCTTTTATTACAACAGAAATGTGAGAAAAATGGAAAAACTAATTTGGAAAAGCTGAAAATAAGCTAAACAGGTTAAAGAACTAAATAAGCTATAAAAAGAAAAATAGTTTAAATGAATTAAAAGAAAAAGGTATGACAAGAAAAGACCCAAGGGTGATATGGATTTGTGAGTATGGTGTGGCGTGTGAGAATTCAGGAGGTACCAGGTTCGAATCTTGGCACCTCTTTTTGCAAAACATTTTATTTTTGATTTTCTTTTGAACAAAGTTGTAAAACTAGTAAAGATAACAACTTTTTATAAAACTAGACGAGTACCCGTGCATAGCAACGGAATTTTATAGCGATAGATAGTTTATTGATAAAAAAAATTTATAGGTTATAAACGGAAAATAATAAAAGTTTGAAGATTTGAGAATTAAACATAATGTTTTTAAACCCGGTTCGACCCGGGTTGTTCAACCGGTTGAACCGTTCTGGTCGGAAAATGAGTTGATTTAAACCGGGTCAACTTGCTAGGTTGGGTCGAAAACTGGTCAAATTAAACTGGGTCAACCCACCGGGTTTGAAGCGTCCCGGGTCAACCCTGTTTGTGTTTTAATTGGTCGTATTTAATTTGATAGATATGTTTTTATTTGGTTGTACAATGTAAATAAATCATTGTACTTTTAAGTAATGGATAATGTTTTGAAACCCGGTTCGACCCGGGTGGTTCAACCTGTTGAACCGTTCCGGTCGAAAAATGGGTCGATTTAAACCGGGTCAACTTGCTAGGTAGGGTCGGAAATGGGTCAAATTAAACCGGGTCAACCCGCCGGCTTTGAAGCGTCCCAGGTCAACCCGGTTTGTGTTTTAATTGGTTGTAAAATATGAATAAATCATTGTACTTTTAAGTAATGGATAATGTTTTGAAACCCGGTTCGACCCGGGTGGTTCAACCTGTTGAACCGTTCCGGTCGAAAAATGGGTCGATTTAAACCGGGTCAACTTGCTAGGTAGGGTCGGAAATGGGTCAAATTAAACCGGGTCAACCCGCCGGCTTTGAAGCGTCCCAGGTCAACCCGGTTTGTGTTTTAATTGGTTGTAAAATATGAATAAATCATTGTACTTTTAAGTAATGGATAATGTTTTGAAACCCGGTTCGACCCGGGTGGTTCAACCGGTTGAACCGTTCCGGTCGAAAAATGGGTCGATTTAAACCGGGTCAACTTGCTAGGTTGGATCGGAAATGGGTCAAATTAAACCGGGTTAACCCGCCGGGTTTGAAGCATCCCGGGTCAACCCGGTTTGTGTTTTAATTGGTTGTACAATGTGAATAAATCATTGTACTTTTAAGTAATGGATAATGTTTTGAAACCCGGTTCGACCCGGGTGGTTCGACCGGTTGAACCGTTTTGGTCGAAAAATGGGTCGATTTAAACCGGGTCAACTTGCTAGGTTGGGTAGGAAATGGGTCAAATTAAACCGGGTCAACCCGCGCGGGTTTGAAGCGTCCCGGGTCAACCCGGTTTGTATTTTAATTGGTTGTACAATGTGAATAAATCATTGTACTTTTAAGTAATGGGGTGTTTTAATAAGAGTATTAATTATATTTCATTTTTCTCTCTCATTTGACTATTGTTGAAAACTCAACATTTCACTTTTACCATTTTTCCATTATAGATAGTATAGAAGACTAAAATACATCGTTGGTCCCTAAACTTGTCCAAAACCATCGCCATGCCCCCTAAGTTTGAAAAATCATCGTGATGCGTCCAAACTTTGTGATTTTGAGGCCGAATACGTCCCTTGACCAGAAATGGTGAGGTCAACGCTCATTTTTTGTTATATTTTCAAGGGCATAATAGTCAAACAACATTTATAACTATCACATGGTTAATTCTAACACGAGACTCCACTCATTTACCGTTGTTCATAAATGGGTAGTACAACCACCCAAATTACCGTTGTTCATAAATGGGCATGGTTGAATCGGCATGAGGATCGGCGTGTGATGCCTATGAATCATGGAATGGAGGTTTCAAAATATAGTCGTTGGTCCCTTAATTATTTTGACCGTTTGGGCATTAAAACCAAACCAATAACATACCTTGTTTACGGCTAGAAATTTGAACATTGGGCATGTGAAACCTTGTTTGTTTGCATGATGTGAAGAAGTAGTGAAGTAAGCACAACGTGTTTTAGTGAATTGGTTTGCATGTTGGCACGTAGAAATGGAAGTGCAAAGTTGTGTTGTTTACAACATGTTTATATTACCTATATATACTATACAGCATTGCGCCGACCAAACCATTAAAAACTTATTTTTACAACATCCCAACTCTATAGTCCAGTTCACCATTCGCTTTGGCCCATGTTTCTGGCCCGTTTTGTAGTGTACTACTATAATACAAATAGAAAAATGTATCGTTTGACTTCGGCCGTTGAATGACCCCTTCCACTATTCTACGTGGACTATTGTATATTATTATGTCGTACTCTTTGAAGTGTTTACAACTTTTCATTTCAGACCAAATGAACTACGTGTCTAATAGTCCATCATGCACGAACAGGTCGTACACGTAATGACGTTTAATATTGGTGTATTGAGTAACTAAACCATGCGCAGTAGATATAATAAAAAACTTACAATATCACGTTTTCAAATTTTTACATCAAGCATGTCAATACCATATTGAAACTGAAACAAGTAGATATCATATAATTACAAAAAGTATATATGACGAAATATTATTCATTTGAGAAATATATTGTAAAACCCGAATTTCGGAAACATATAAAATACCTTAACTACCCCTCTAATTTAAAACTTTGAAAAGACGTATGATAATGCCAGACATTACATCACGATTATAACCAAAGTAATTAAATCTTGAATATTCGAACACTAAACGTTTATATGATAATAAAACGTATGATAAAATTTAATTAACGTTACTTAGTATATAAACTATATCACACGTTTGAAGAGTATTTATGGACCGATTTATTAATTATTTGTGTACAAACGAATGAGACTAGTAAACGCGTTTAAGTTCGAGATAAGCTTTAACTAATTTGGTGTTCCATATCAACTCCTCAATTCACAATTTCACTTCCTAAAATAATCCTCCTAATCAGTTTAATAAACCGATTACCACACCCTTAATGTTGGAAATTCCCTTCTACATTTCCCCATCTCATAACCGAATATTTAATCCCTCTAATCTCGGTAATTCCATCTATATGTTTTCCCCATATATCTCTTGACAACTGATTGTGTCTACCACATTTTCTTTCAGCCGAGATTTCCCACATCACAAAAGATTAAAACACAGAAAACAAAAAAATAAAACCCTAAGACTACAATACAATATACGGCTGCTGGTACTATTCTTTGTTCTCTTTTTTTTTCGATCGAATCAAGATGGTGCAAGGGAGGGTGTGTTGTTGTAAACATGGTCGACCTTGCGGTTTCAAAGGGTGGTTTAGACGTGGGTGATCGTGTGTGGCGGTGATTGTTGTTTTTCCTGTTCGAAAAAGGGGTGGACGTGGGTCATATTTTCTGTTCGAGGAGTGAAAATCGCTTTGGGATCTCGGCTGGTGTGAAACTCGGTATTCGATCGTGTGTCATATTGGTTCTTCTTGTTTACACGCTACGAGGGTAACCATTTCCACCTTGTTCAATACCGTCTCTTATTGTTTTCTTGTTTCGAACATGTTATTGTCTCTTGATCGACTATGAATCACATGTTTACTAAATCGAATATAGACCTCACATAAGATCATGAAATATCAACACATAAAATAACGAAACCAAGACTTGTATAAATCGACTAAATCTGCATGTGTTGATGCATGATGTTTTGGCTTAAACTTAATTCACAATCTGCTACACAAATCGAATGGTATTAAAAGAACTAACAAACAGGATTTCGAAACATGTTGAGGTCGTATGGTTTTGAACATAAAAGAGGGTCACGACATGTTTATTTGACCCTTAAACCTACATGTATTTTACTAAGATGATTATGATCCTTCGTACTTGGCTCTATGATTGATGTGTTTCACCGGTATTTGTGATCCTATTGTTATTCGTCGAACTCTTATGATCCGTTTGATAACCTTTTGTGACCTTAACCTTTGAACCTTTGTGAGACTTTGGATACTCCTTGGGATATTCTGACGGGAGATGAAACTCTTGTGAGACCTTGAATGTTCTTTTGGGATAATATAACGGGAGGTGAATTTTTTTTTTCTTAATTACGATATGGAAACATTTAAAGGAGAAACTATTTTATGACGGCACTTTTAATATGATTTAAGATCACTTATCTATGGGATTTTTTTTTAAATTCATAAAGACCACTTTTAAAGAACATTTTATGCAAACCTTTGTTAAAAATCATTTTTATGAATGCCATCTTTTGAAAGATCTTTTCTAAATGAACCCTTGTTATAAACCTTTTTAAATGGGATTGTACTACGAATCTTTTTAAACAAGTGATGGGAACCTGCTAAATTGAACTTTTGTTTTGAACTCTCATTATGACCATTTGAATTATGAACTATGGGACTTTGGAACTTGGAATAGTGAACCTTGTGGATTGGAAACTTTGGCTTTGACCTCTCCATTTTGACCAATTGATATTACATCTTTGATTGATCCTTTGACATTGACCTTTGATACTGAACCTTTGATTACTGAACCTTTGATACTGAACTTTTGATATTGAACCTTGACTACATGACCCTTCAGTATTTTCCCAGGTATTACTTGTTGTAGAGTAGCCACAACCACAGCATTGATGCACCAATGTTATGTACTCTAGTGGGGCTGGAGAGATGTCTCCCACCGTCCCTTATTTGTTATCGACTACTGCTATGCTTATGATTGGCCTGCAGGGGCGTATGGATGCATCCTAGATTTGATTGATTGATTGATTGTTTGATTGAGACTACTATATTGACTACATGGTTATATATTGCATTTTTTGGTGACTGGGTATGCGTGCATTGCAACCCCTCACATATTGGGAGTTAATCACTCCATAATTGTATATTGATTGGGCCTGGGGTAAAATACTGATTCTACATACATTACATCTTACACTTAACCTTGATACCTTTTGATTACCCATATGACACCATATGTAATCCATCTTCATATTCCTTTGATTATTCCTAACTCTATTGTATTGCTTTGTGGTGGATCTAAACACACACCTTGTGTTAGAGTGATACTTTGAGTTATATTATTAAGCACGCGGAATATACTTAGCAATACTTAGAAGATGGATTGTATGATATAATGTAAGTGAGAACAGTTGTATGTAAGTGACACAATGTTTAACCAAACTTATAGCTTCAATATATTGAATACGAGTGATCTGAATATCACTAGGGTTTACACCTTGAAGCTCTTAGAAAAACATATGAAGAACTTTAACCTAGGACCTCCTTTTATAGGACAATGAGTCCTTTACAAGATAAGTATAATGCTATCATAATAGAATATACACAAGATCTTTTATATACTTATCTATACACGAATACATAACAATTATCCTAACAGCAGTGGTAATAATATGTACTAGCAGTGGTAATGTGTTTCCACTGCTAGTGCATTCTTCAGTACTGGTTACCTCCATACTTAGACGTGGTAACTGTTAGTATAATTCCCAACAATCATCCCCTAAACTTGTGATTTCTCTGCAAATCAACAAGTTTCGTCAATCATTCTGCATCTGTGAGGATATGGGGAATTCTTCCAAACACTTCATTTTCTTCTTAAGGCCTGAATAGCTCTTGAACATTGATCTTGAATCCTATGTATCAAAGCTCTGACTTTCTCAGTATCTTCATGAACTCATCCTTGTAGATAACATCACAGTGAGAGTTCCAGCTTTTGTAGAAACATGATGAACTTCACATGAATCATAATAAGTCCATGTAGTACTGGGACATGAAGATTCAAACTTCCAGAAATCATCATTAGAATCAGGTTCATAGAGCCTTCTTAGATCAACCCATAGCTGCATTTCCTTCAAATCTTTGAGTCTGTCAGCTTCAAATCTTTCTTGAACCAATCTCCACAATATATCAAGATCATCTCTATCACATGCTTTGATGAGTTCTTCAAACTGAATGAAAGATGAAGTTTCACCACCTAGCCTTGTAATTTTCCATGTTGGAGCAAAGTTGCTAGCAGTGTAAACTTCCCAATCAACAATAGGATGTCTGACTTGCAGTGGGTCTGGATAAAAGTCTTCCTCTTCAATCAAAATCATGGCACTCAGCTGGTCTTCAGTTAGTTTTTCAGATTGGGATTCTAGTTCTTGAACAAATCTTGTCTTCTTACTGGTTTGCTCTTCAGAATCTGTAGCTTTCCTTTTGAACTTAGGAAATCTTCTTTCTTTCTCTTCAGAATTCATTGGAATAAAATCACTATCTTGTCTCTTGACTCTGTAATAGACCCCTTCAATCTGATCATGTGTCATTCCTTTGAACTGAGACATTTTCCAACCTCCAGCATGACAATAATAAGTTTTCATTTGTGAAATAACCTGTGTCTTGGTTGGTTGTCTTGGCTTCTTTTGACCTTTTCTGACTGTGCCTATTGCATCTTGAAGTGCTTGTTGATTCTTCATTTGAATAAAGTCAGATAGTTAAGCTGACTTTTGTTCTTCAGTTAAAGTTCTATCTGCAACAAGTTCAATGGCCTTCTTCTTGACCACTGGATCATTTTTAATCAAAAACTCAATCTCTTGTTCAGTTGGCACATAAGTGAACTCTGGAGCTTTCTCTCTGAGGACTGTAGGTGGAACAGTGTAAATTGGAATAGGAGCAGCTGTTTCCAATTTGTTCAACCTTTCAGCCTCCATGAAACTTGCAATCTCTAATTCATCCTGCCTTTTCTTGATTGCAACTTCATCCTCTCTTAACTTTCTAGCAACCTCAGCATCATGATCAATTTGAGCTTGCTCTCTCTTTGAAATCTTCCTTGGTTGCCCTTCACTATGCACAACTGCTTTACCTTTTTCCTTCCTTATTCTTTCAAGTTCTTCCTCTACAGTGGTAATATTTTGACCAGCAGTGGGAACCATTTGCTCTGCATTGGGAATAGGACCAGTGGAAATATTTAAATTAGTAAAAGATTCCTGCTCTGGTTGATCTGTAGTTGTTTGCTGTTGAAGAATCTCTTCTTGAGTATCACCTACTGGCTTATCAAAATCAAAATCAAAATCTTCAAAATTAATCTTCCTCCCCTTGGTCTCAGCATCTGTTTTCCTCCCCTGTTTGGGAGAATTACCCAAATCTTCACTGAAATCTTCTGAGTCACCATCATGAGGTGAGGATGAGGATGAGATTACAATCTTTGCAGTCCTTTTCTTCTACTTCAACTTCTGCACTTCTTCCTTTAAGGTTTGAATCTCTGCTTGTAGACTTTGAAGTTCTTTGGCATGCTTCTCCTTTGTCTGAGCCAAATCCTTTTCCAAAGATTCAACCTGGTTTGACAATTTGGTACATAGTTCCATCAATTCCAAAGGTTGCTCACTGCCCTCAACACTTCCAATTGTGTGACCTGTTGGGAGAGGTGAATCATAGGGCATTGGTTCAGTCTCCACCCTAGCTGGGCTAGGTTGAAGCCTGGAACTACCACTGCTTGTTCCTAAGCCAAAAAGGTCAGGAGCATGCAGTGTTGTAATGGAAGGTGTTGGCTGTTTTTGCCTCCTCTCATATGTGTGAGTAACTGGGGGGTATAGTTGATAGGTGGAACTGTAATTGTGGGTGTGTGATGGGGTACAACTGGGATTGCTGCACCTTCACCCTGTACCTGTGCAATCTTTGCAAGCATCTCAGGAAAATGTGGTTTAAATTCCCCATTCCAACCATCTGAAGCCTTAACCATATTTTGAAAAACTTTTGGCTTAAGACACTTGGTTTTGTAAATTCTTTTGTGGGGTTGCAGTGGAAATTCATTTAGCACTGCTTGCACAAACCTTGGATACATCAAAAATTTATATGGACTCTTTACATTGCCTTTCATACTGTTAAAAATAAGCTGTGAAAAATTAAAAGTCCTATCAGTGGCTAGACAAACCAAAGGGTAAGCCATAGTTGAACTGAATTGTTCGTAAGAGGATTTCTTAGGACTTAGGCAATGCAAAAGAGTATGAATAAAAAATCTCCAATGGGGACAAAAACAACTCTTTTTGAAAGTAACCTTTTTGTCAGTTGTGCCATACCCCATTGTTGAGAGATGTTTATGAATATCTGAATTGGGTAATGTGATGATACCATTGAGATCCTTCAATTGGAGAATTCTCCTCAAGGATGATTCAGTAACATCAATAGTTACCCCATCCACTGTGGCTCTAAGAGTATCCACAGTTTCATGTGTATCTCCATCTTCAATGGTGATGGACTCAATAGAGTTCCAAAACTGTTTGATTTGAGAGATATAGATTGTGGGATTGAGAAGTAAAGCATACCTTATATGGGTAGTGCTGAGAAAATCTACAATCTGATGAAAAACAGGGCCACTCTTGTCGTTTGACTTTTCCAAATAGGCCACTTGGTTGTGCTCAACTGCAAATTCCAATGGAGCCATAGTATCTTTTATGAAAAATTTGTTGTGAGAGTATGAATTGAATGAAGAACTCGCCAATTGAGAGAAAAGTATATATACTGTTATGGTTTTGAGATTATTGCGCAAGAAAGATTATCTTAGATAAATATTTATCTTAGAGAATAAATTGAATTTAGTTAAGAAGATAATCTTCCCAAAAATTTACCCTATATATACGGACAAAGCAGTTACTCTCAACGACTAGTTAAAAGTTTGTTACTGACATAACAGTTGTAACGGCTAGTTCAATAGTGGTAAAAATTACACTTGCAGTGGTAACTGTGAACTAGCAGTGGGAATTTTTCACAAAATTTTCAAAAGCAGTGGTAAAATAAAACATATGTAAATTGAACTGCTTTCTTCATAGTTTTTAGCAAACTACCAGCTATCAACGGATTTGATATGTCTTTACCATGAGCCGTTTGCTATGGACTAGCCAACTCTTAATCACTAAGAATATGGTGAGTTGATAACCATATAGTTTTTGGTAAACTATCAACCATAAACGGATTTGCTAAGTCTTTACCAGTAGCCGTTTGCTCTGGACTAGTTGATTCTCATGTGGGTTAGACATGGTGAATCAATAACCATTTGTTGTGTTTACACACTTTTTATGATCAACTCCCAGCAAAAGTTGGCTATGTACCTGCATATGTTAGTATAGAATAAAAGATATGCATAACCAAAGTGTTCTTTAACCAAAGTTAATTTAACCAAGCCACTATTCACAAATATCTTCCCAAAGTCAACCCGATATTATCTATATTTACTCCTCAACCTACCAAAATAGGTAAGAGTAAATATCTCCATTATTAAACCCTTGAAATTGACTTTGCCTATATAAAGGGGCTCGTATCACCATAATCTTCACCAAAACGCTTTCTATCTTTCAACCAATACCTAAAAATACACCATGAGCAATCTCCCAAACATAATATACATCTCTTATGATTCTTCTTCTGACACAGAGATTTTAATGTCATCTGAATCATATTCAGAGGCATCAGGGTGGGCAAGTTACTTTCCACCCTGTCTTTTAACCTCTTCTTCCAAGAAGCCTACCAAAAAGACTGCCAAACCTGCACCATCATTGGAATTCTACTCAAGCTCATCAGATGATGATGAGACTTATTCCCTCTCTAAGGAATTGCCAAGGGCTCCGACTAAGGCTTTAGGATCAGCTTTATCCAATATGAAGCAAATCTCCATCCCAGAGAAGCCTGCAAGATTGCCAAAGCCTCCAAAACAAATACTTGGTCTTGCTTGTCCAAGAATGGATTCAACCTTTGAGAACAAAAGGAAAAGTGCTCAAAAGGCCAAGCACAACTATCAGGGCAAGGGCAAGAAACCAATGGAGTAGCTGGTGTACGGTGTAGGTTGTTTAGGAGTTTATCTTTTGTGTTTTGATGTGTTTACTCTCAGTCTATTCAATGTAACTCTTTTGATGTTAATGAATGAAGTTACACTGTTTTGTCCTTTTACACTGTGAGAGCAAAATTTTCCACTGTTTGCACTATTGTTTACACTGTTGTATTTATTCTCTGCATAAAAGTTATTGGACAAACAAAATACAAACATATCCAACAATTTTAGTACCACAAACCTCCCCTCAACACTAAAGACCATTTGACATCAAAAATTTTATGCATTAAGCATTCCAATACCTGTTACCAAGTACTGAAACCTTCCCACATCAAGCCGTTTTGTTAATAAATCAGCATAGTTATCATCAGTATGTATTTTGACAACTTGAATTAGCTTTTTCTCATAACAATCTCTTATAAAGTGATGTCTAATTTCAATATGTTTAGTCTTAGTGTGTTGAACAGGATTTTTAATTATGCATATGGTACTGCTATTGTCAATATAAATGATGGTATTCATAAAATCGTACCCATAGTCCAAAAGTTGGTTTTGAAGCCATAGAACTTGAGCACAGCAACTTGCAGCAGCCACATACTCTGCCTCAGTTGATGAAGTTGCCACCATTGTTTGTTTCTTGTACTGCCATGACACCAATCTACATCCAAGAAATTGGCATCCACCTGTTGTAGATTTTCTATCCAAACTAGCTCCAGCATAATCACTATTTGAGTAGGTAACCAACTCCATAGGAGATTCCCTAGGATACTGATGCGTGGGTTTTGCAACCTTTGCACTTAGGTTTTACCTCTCAAGGGATCTTGAGAAGCTTACAACCCCCGCCAGGCAGTGTACCTGACCGATGTAGTATAGTGTAGTGGCAAGTACCAGGGGATTGATCGTTCTCTCGGGGAATAGTGTCTTTAGGCTTGAAAAGCTACTCTAATTAGGTCCACTTCTGACGCCGTCCCCCTTTAAACTTCTCTGGGCCATCTCCCTTTACGCTATAACGTGACGACCTACATCCAGTAACACGTGACGCCGTCACGTGTTAAATCTTCAAAATCTTTCTGGGGCGTCTAGCGCAAAAATAATCCACCTTGTTGTCAAAGCGTGACGCCGTCAGCTGGCAGAGCGTGACGCCGTCAGGTACATTTTCCAGCATATTTTGAGACTTTGTTGTTTTCTTCACTTTTATGCTCCAAAAACGTCCAAAATGCTTCCTTTTTCAGATTTCATCTCCAAAGTACCTAAAATGACAAAAGGAACGATTTAAGGCAATATTTGATCAAATAATTACGGATTAGAGCTTAAATGACCCCCTAAAAGCGTAACACTTTTCGCCTCATCAAATACCCTTACACTTGAGATTTGCTTGTCCTCAAGCAAATGCGCTTTTATTCCAATCAAAATATGAGCTAGGGGTCATTTAACACTAATATAAAAGTAAGTATAACAAATAGTTATTCCACCCTAGTCATAACAAGCACGGAAATCATACACTAGCACCTCACAAATAGTGTTTGGATACTCTCATCTCTCGGGTGTTATAAACCTATATAACTAAATGGAAATGGAAGAAATATCACTCACTACCTGCCATAGCAAATAGATTACCATAGGCTTGGGAAAGGATCAAAAACCTCCTCCACTAGGTGTAAGCACCTAAGATAAACTATCAAAGAGGGCTTTACAAAGGGTTATAATGTTAGGTGTAGGGATATGATAAACATGGTTTGGTTGGAATAAAGGGTATTTTTAGTGGTGGCGAGTTAATTATCTTGATCAAATACATGCACAAGGTGGCGTTGCTAAGCCAAGACTCGACTCGACTTAAGCTAATAAGAAAATAACATAAACATAAATAAAGATAAAATGAAACGGGATGGTAGTCCGTATGTCTTTTCTACTTTTCTCTTTCCAATTTTTTTGTTTTTCTTTCTTTTCGATTTTTTTTTTACATACACTCTTGCCCTATCATCCAAAATAATACATTATAGGGGCCTCGGTTCTCCCCTTACACTTGAACTTTTACATACTTTACAATTAACTATCCTAATGACTCGAGTTAAGATAATTGAAAAACTTGGAGTACTTTAAAACATTAACGCACATGTGGGGGTAATAATTGACTTTTTCCCCATTACTCCATTACATTAGTACTTTACCCATGAGTCCCAATCGTCCCAAAACAATATGTACAAGGATATGACTCGACTTAGCAACCATGTAATCAATAAGACAATTAACTAAGGGTTTAAANTTACATACTTTACAATTAACTATCCTAATGACTCGAGTTAAGATAATTGAAAAACTTGGAGTACTTTAAAACATTAACGCACATGTGGGGGTAATAATTGACTTTTTCCCCATTACTCCATTACATTAGTACTTTACCCATGAGTCCCAATCGTCCCAAAACAATATGTACAAGGATATGACTCGACTTAGCAACCATGTAATCAATAAGACAATTAACTAAGGGTTTAAACAAATGTTGTCACAATAATGCACTAAAGATGAGTGCATACAAGGTAGGCTAAGGCGATTTGGGTGTACATTTAGGTGGATTGTAAACAAATTCTTCCTTTAAGTAAGATGCTTAAAGTTAGAAACGAAAAGATAGGCTCTGAGGGGTGTACTAGGGGTATCGTGTACTAAAAATGAGTACAACGCTAAGGTGTGGGAAAATTACTTGACTTTATTAGTCAAGTTCATTGGCTTCATTGGTCAAGTAATTATAATACGGATTTAAAAACAAGGGTTATCCTAATGCCTCTTATCATGTAGTAATCTAACTACACGAATGTAGTCTCACTTGTGGATTTGGGATGGTCACTAACGCAAGTTCTAGAATCTATAGGCTACCGGTACACACACAAGCATCAACAATGAATGCTTTTCCTAACAATTCTAGGGGCGAACCTCACATATTTGGGGAAAATTTTTTTAAGTGGTACGGTTTTTGTGCTAGTCATACAATTCCCTATCTATGAGACGCTTATTAAGACTAAAGTTTCACTTCTAAATGTTGTAAAAAATTTTAAATTTGCGCTAAAATTGCCTAACAAATATTTCTCTCGGTTTTATTACACATCTACCATTAAACAAAACAAAAATCAAGCGTAATAGCATTTTCTAAGGTGACTTCATTTACCCCCCCTACACTTAAACCGAACATTGTCCCCAATGTTCACATAAAAGATGTAAAAGTAAAGAAAATGAAAGAATGAAACAAATACTCCCCTGATTCGTTTGATGTGGATCGTGTGGTAACATGGTTAGATCTTCTTCCAAGATGATGTAAAAGCTCCAAGATCAAAGCGACGCCAAAAGCTTGATGTCATGAACTTGATTCCATGTTCATCTTCTTGTCCAATGTAACCTGTTAAACCTGAGAAAACAATCTAGGCAAACCTT
Source organism: Artemisia annua (assembly GCA_014162995.1). Lineage (NCBI taxonomy): Eukaryota > Viridiplantae > Streptophyta > Magnoliopsida > Asterales > Asteraceae > Artemisia > Artemisia annua. Next base: position 19,039 of record LBNU01024720.1, on the reverse strand, counting down.
GCGTAAAATCGGCGGCAAAATCTATATAAGGATATAATGCTTGTGGAATGAAAGTTTTGCAGATTCCTGGAATTAAAGATGCAGTAATTTTTATAATCCGGCAGAAAAACTAAATTTTAAAAACTTTTTCTGGAATCAGTACCTGACGCCGTCAGCTTTTAAAGGCTGACGCCGTCAGAATTGATCTGACAGAATTCTTATGTTTAGTTTCCGGAAAATTTCTGGAAAAACAATTACCTCAATTCTTGGAATCCTGTAAAATTTCATTATGACTCGATACAAGCATTTAACTCAAACAAATACTAATATGTATGTTCATTTTATATCGTTACAATTCATGTTCCAATTCGTTCTTATAAACAAATTTAGATTTCCCTTACACTTATATTTTGCAAAATACCTTTATATGTAGTTAAGACGAAGTTAAAAACAAAATAAAGCATTTTTACAATTTTAATTTGAAACATGAATCAATAACAACAAAAATAAAACATACATACGGAAATAAATAAATTCAAATAAACAAACACACAAAACAGATAAAGCTTGGGTTGCCTCCCAAGAAGTGCTTTTCTTTATTAACGAGTCTTGTAGCTAGACTCAAAGTCACCCTATTACGTGACTTCATCGCGTGATATGACGTACCCTTGGTAGAGATAATCCTTGCCATCATGGGGGTAGTGTTTTAACCGTTCTACATTTGTAGTCACTTCTCCTCCTCTTTTGCTGCTCAAGGTTATTGATGCGCGTGGATTGCAACACGCACTACGTTTTACCTCTCGAGGGATCTCGAGAAGCTTGCAATCCCCACCAGGCAGTGTACCTGACCGATGTAGTATAGTGAAGTGGCAAGTACCGGGGGATTGATCGTTCTCTCACAGGGAATAGTGTTCGTTAGGCTAAAGGCTACTCTAATCTAGGTCTAAGGGTGGAGGAAGATTCTTTTTGTATTTTTATATTTTATGAAAGCAGTAAAATCTCTGGTTTTGGAGGATAGGGCGGAATTAGTTGCTAGTCAACTAACCCAAGTTATCTACTTCTAAGCTACTTATATTTTTGTATTTTTTTGTTTTAGAGAAAATCAATGGTGGAGAATAGTGTTTACTTAGATTTCATTACTCCCTAACTATCTTTTACCATGTGATTAGTATGTTGAGTTTGCTTGGATGACGGGTGTATTCCTAACAAGTCGTAGGGAGTGCGTTCAATTCCCTAACTCTATAAGTTCCTACCTCCCTCTATGACGATACGTCAAGCATCCTATCATGAGCTCACCGATAGCAACCTATGCATGAAATACTACATTAAAACCAATAACGCACATATGATTCACGTTTCTAAAGACGTTCAAGCATGTTACCATATAGGAGATTAGCCAGTTTTCCTTAGTCTAACGTAGATGAAACATTCACCTAAATACAATCACAACATACACATCACATGATAATCAAAAGTTAGGTTTCATTAGATCTAAGCAAACACAAAGTAAATTAGCCTAGCATATTAAAAGAAAGACAAGCACAAGAATAAATCACACAACACATAGACATATTATATGAATAAAGACTTATCTTCAATTGAACATGCAAGTTGGAAGGGTTTGGATACCCTCCAAGGTCTGTAAAACTCGTAGAAGGGTTTTGGTCCCAAGTTCTCCACTCTAAAATTCCCCTAAAGTTCGTAGAAAAACGTTCTATATATATAGATTTTGCGGGCTGACGGCGTCAACCCAATGAGTGACGTCGTCAGCTCGGCGATTAGGGTTTTCAGACGGCCTTCCTTGACGTGGTCATAATTGCTGGTTCCAAATCTGACGGCCTTGGTTGACGGCGTCACCAATTTGCACTACGAACTCTCTGGTCCGTCACGAGTCTTTTTTCCACTTCTGGACTTCACTTGTTTCTGACGGCGTCACCTTTAGAGTGTGACGGCGTCACCTTCTGTGATCTTTAAGGTCTTTTGAGTTTTTGTTGTTTTCCGCACTTTTCACTCCGAAAACGCCCGAAAATGCTTCTTTTGTGATTTTCCCTTCAAAAGTACCTAAAATGAGAAAAGAAACGACTTTGGGTGAAATCCAAATCAAAAACATACGAATTAGGACTCAAACCGACCCCTAAAAACGTAACATTTTTCGTCTCATCAGTTACCACCCCATTCTGTCCTCGGCTTTTGATTGTGAATGGTCCATACCACCAGGGACTGGGTTTGTCGGGGGGTACTTTTATTTCTGAATGTTGCAGGAGCACTAAGTCCCCTTCTGTAAACTTCAGAATTTTACCTCCATCCTTTTATTCTCTAGCCTCGGTTCCTTTGTAATTCTTAAATCTTGTCTCCCATGCAAGGATTTTCTCTCGAACATGACCATGAGGCGTGCTGGAGTCTGCTTTAATCTTCTTTTGTTGCATGATTTCCTTGAAATAGCGAGGGATTGTTGGGAAGCTAATCACTTTCTTTCCCCTTTTAATCCGGAGGGTGCCACTTTCGTAATCGATTTGCGCCTTAGCCGTAGCGAGGAAAGGTGCCCCAAGAATGATCAGCATATTCACTTCATCTCTATCAACGATCATGAAGTCGATTGGGTACACGAATCCGGCGACGTTGACTAACACATCTTCTGCTACTCCTAGTGGGTATTCATAGGAATGTTTCGCGAATGAGAGCTTGGTGTGGGTGATGGAAGGTGGCTTGTCAGTTAACTGAACATAGATGGACAAAGGCATTAAACTCACGTCGGAACCTTGGTTAGCCACTGCATCCGGATACTTGAGTTTACCTATGCCGCATGGTACTTCGAAGACCCCATGAAATTCTTGTTTAGTGACTATCTTTTGTTTCATGAGGCTCTCGTACAATTGTCCCCCGGGTAGCACGTCTGCTTCATCATCCGGTGTCGTCTTTTTAGGCTTCTTCTCCGGTAGATGAATACGTCGATAATTTCTTATCCAATCGTTTATCCTTTCCTTGTTTATCTCATGCTTTAAGTAGTGCTTTACTTGTTGTGATTTTGGTGGCTCTTTTATTGGGCGCTCATTAGGAGGTGTCTCCTCTCTCCTGTCAGGACTACACTTGATAGTTTCAGTGTTCCCACCACCATGTGGAATGAGGTAAATTTTGTTACATTCCTTAGTTATCAACCCCCCCCCTTTCTTCATTGTCGCCCCTGTGGATGATGGAGACTGTATTAACAAATTTGGTGTTGGGGTTATTGATGTCCCTTCGCATCAACACCTTCTCGGGGGCTTTTGTTTTTGTGTATTCCTTCAAAAGATTCATCATCTCAGTCATTTTCTCTTGCATTTCCTCCCTCTGCCTGTAAACGGCCTCTTCGAATTTTGCTAACCGTTCGGACTAAGTACCTGAGGAGGTGGGTTAGGTTGAGCATGTTTACAGAAAGATTCGAAACTCTCCCTACGAGGTGATTCAGATAATGGTGTCGACTTTGTGTCAGAGATGGAGTTGACTGTTGCTCGTTGTGGACTTAGGCGTCTCTTTTTCCTTTCGAATAAGTTGTCAACCCTTTTCTCAAGTTCGCCAAGGCTTTCTTCGTAAAGTTTAGTGGCATCAGCAGATTTCACAATACGAGAGGTCTCCCACACCTCATTATTGTAGAGTGCAAGATCGTCGATGATCTCCCATGATTCCTCGGCATTTCTGTCACGTAATCTGCCCTCGGCGGCTCGATCGATGAGATGCTTGGTGTGGTAATTACCATGGTCATAGAAGATTTGGATTTGGAGCCAGAGATTTATACCGTGGTGAGGGACTCTTTGAAGCATATCTTTGAATCGGGTCCACGCCTCGTAGAGGGTTTCGCCTTGAAGTTGCTCGAACATCAGGATGTCACTCCTTAACTTGGTAGTTCTCCCTGGTAGGAAGAAGTGAGCAAGGAAGAGATTGGTGAGAGCATCCCAAGAGGTGATGGATCCTGTGGGTCGACGTTCTAGCCACTGACTAGCTTGGTCCCGCAGAGAGAATTGGAAGAGACGTAATCGGGTAGTCTCTCGAGTGTCAACATCAAGGTCTATGGAATCTACGATCTTAAGAAAGTCCTTGAGGTGTTGATTTGGATCTTCGGAACGAAGTCCATGGAATGCACATCCGCTTTGCACCAACCGGATGGTGTCAGATCGCAAGGGAGACACATTGGCTCCTTAGGTGAACTCAATGGTGTTTCGATAGCCTTGGTGGATAGGACGAAAGTATTCTCCTAGAGTACGGGCTCTAGGAGGTGGGTTTGGTTGTGGTGGGTTGTTGGGATCAAGGATATTACCACCTTCCATGATGTCGGATGGTAATGGTTACAAACAAAAACACAAAGAAAAATATAGACTAAAGGAAACCTAGAAAAATAAAAATAAAAATCTCACTAAAAAGGATTCTAATGAGTAGACCTAAGTAAAAATAAAATTTTCAACCTAAGCAATAACTATTCCCCATCAGCGGTGCCAAAAACTTGATGCGTGGGTCTTGCAACCTTTGCACTTAGGTTTTACCTCTCAAGGGATCTTGAGAAGCTTACAACCCCCACCAGGCAGTGTACCTGACCGATGTAGTATAGTGTAGTGGCAAGTACCGGGGGATTGATCGTTTTCTCGGGGAATAGTGTTGTTAGGCTTGAAAAGCTACTCTAATTAGGTCTAAGGGTTGAGGGATGATTCTTTTTGTATTTTTATGTTTTAGGAAAGCAAGTAAAAATCTTGGTTTTTTGAAGAGTGGGCGGAATTAGTTGCTAGCCAACTAACCCAAATAACTACTTTTGTAAATAAAATAAAATAACAAGAAAAAGTAAATGGTTGTGAAACTTATATGAGAGAAATATGTGTTTACCTAGATTTCCTTGCTCCCTAGCTATCTTTTATATGTTAATTGGTTTGTTGTAATTGTGTGGATGACTGGTTGTATTCCTTTAAACCATTCGTAGAGCCGTGTACGATCTTCCCTAACTCTATAAGCTCCTACTTCACTCCTATGTCGAGCCGACTAAAAGCTCCTAACATGGGATCACTAGAATTCGCTTATGCATTAAATACAACCATATAATCGTAGTACACATCCGATTCATGTTTCTTAAGACGTTCAAGCAAGTTACCGTATAGGAGGTTGGCCAGTTTTCTTAAGCCTAACATCAACTTCACCCACCCACAATAATCACAAACAAACCAACAACATATAATCAATAGCTAGGTTTCATTAGATCCAAGCATAAGATATAATCACACAATACATAGACATATTGAATGATTTGGAAAGGACTTATCTTCAATTAAGCATCCAAGTTTCAAGGGTGGAAAACCCTCAAAATACAGTAGAAAAACGAGCTAGGGTTTCTTCCCAAAAGTTGCACACCAATGAATGAAAATCAGACGAATATATATATAATTTACAATCTGATGGCGTCACCTTATAGGGCGTGACGCCGTCACCTCGCCGCCAAAACACTATTCGGATTGCTCAGATCCACTTCTGACGACGTCCCCCTTTAAACTTCTCTGGGCCGTCTCCCTTTACGCTATAACGTGACGACCTACATCCAGTAACACGAGACACCGTCACGTGTTAAATCTTCAAAATCTTTCTGGGGCGTCTAGTGCAAAAATAATCCACCTTGTTNTGAAAATCAGACGAATATATATATAATTTACAATCTGATGGCGTCACCTTATAGGGCGTGACGCCGTCACCTCGCCGCCAAAACACTATTCGGATTGCTCAGATCCACTTCTGACGACGTCCCCCTTTAAACTTCTCTGGGCCGTCTCCCTTTACGCTATAACGTGACGACCTACATCCAGTAACACGAGACACCGTCACGTGTTAAATCTTCAAAATCTTTCTGGGGCGTCTAGTGCAAAAATAATCCACCTTGTTGTCAAAGCGTGACGCCGTCAGCTGGCAGAGCGTGATGCCGTCAGGTACATTTTCCAGCATATTTTGAGACTTTGTCGTTTTCTTCACTTTTATGCTCTAAAAACATCCAAAATGCTTCCTTTTTCAGATTTCATCTCCAAAGTACCTAATATGACAAAAGGAACGATTTAAGGTAATATTTGATCAAATAATTACGGATTAGGGCTTAAATGACCCCCTAAAAGCGTAACACTTTTCGCCTCATCAGATACCATAATCCCAAATGAGGAAATGCTTTAAGATATTTGAAAATCTTCTTCACTGCAGTCAAGTGTGATTCTTTGGGAGTGACCTGAAACCTTGCACAGGCACATACTGCAAACATAATGTCTGGCCTTGATGATGTGAGATACATCAAAGAACCAATCAAAGATTTGTACATATGTACATCAACTGCTTCTCCACTGTTCTCTTTTAGAAGCAGATGTGTACCTTTGTCTGCAGGTGTGCTTAAGGACTTTGCATCAGTGAATTTGAACTTCCTAAGTATCTCATATTTATCTTGATTAATGAAGATTCCATCTTGCCTTTGTTGTACTTGAAGTCCCAAAAAGAAATTGAGTTCACCCATAGAACTCATCTTGAACTCATCTTTCATAAGCTTCTCAAAATCTTTGCACATCTCTGGCTTTGTTGAGCCAAAAATGATATCATCAACATAAACTTGAACCAGCAAGATATCATTTTTATCTTTCTTGATGAACAAAGTCTGATCAATTCTTCCTCTATGAAACCCATTATCCATAAGATAAGTGGTAGGGTCTCATACCATTTCCTTGGTGCCTGATGCAATCCATACAATGCTTTAACTACCCTGTATACTTTTTAGGATGTTCAGGGTCTTCAAATCCTGGAGGTTGTGAAACATATACCTCCTCATCAATTTGCCCATATAGAAAAGCACTTTTTACATCCATTTGATAGACTGTAAAGCCCATAAAGGATGCATAGGCTAGAAAAAGTCTAATTGCTTCTATTCTTACAACTGGGGCAAACACCTCTTCATACTCAATACCCTCCTCCTGAGTGTATCCTTGTGCTACAAGCCTAGCCTTGTTTCTTATGACAATTCCTCTTTCATCTCTCTTGTTTCTAAACACCCATTTGGTACCAATTACCTTTATGCCTTTAGGTAAATCACAAAGCACCCAAACCTTCTGAATTTTGAACTGAAGCAACTCTTCTTGCATTGCTTCTACCCAGCTTTCATCTTCAAGTGCCTTGAATACATTCTTTGGTTCCATTTGAGACAGAAAACACATGAACAGACATTCATTCTTGCCATCATGATTCTTAGATTCATAAATTTCACTTATAAATCTATGAATGTCAGCCATCTTTGACTTTCTTCTAGTCTTCACAGGTGAGTTTACATCCCCTATCACATTTTCAAGAGGATGTGATTTATGAACTATGGTATGGGAGTTTGAAGAATTTCAATCTCAGTAGGCATATTTGTTATTTCAATATCACTTGCTTGAGCTTCCTGAGTGGCTGGAGTTGTATTTTCCACATCTGGTGTAGCAGTGGAAACTTCTGGTCTAGCAGTGGAATCTAGCAGTGGAATCTGTATTTCCACAGCTTTCAGAATTGACAGTTTTCACAGAAGTTGCTTTAGACACATTCCCTTCACCTTCTTTACTAGCATCATTAGAAGGTTTATCTCCAGTCTTTGGAACAAAATCATCATCTGCATGATCCCAAATAGGCAAGATAATTTGATCTTCATCATCCTCTTGATTATTGCTTGGCTCATCATCATCAACAAACTCTTCTGAACCTGCAAAATCATTAGTATTTGTACCTGTAGAGATAGGCATATAATTCATAGTATGGGTTAAAGTATCAAGATCAAACAACCATTCAGGGCCAGTTCCTTCAACATTGGGTTTGTTTTCTAGAAACTCAACATGCAGATTCTCTTCAATCTTTTGGGTTCTTAAGTGGTAGACTCTAAAGGCCTTACTAACTAAAGAGTACCCAACAAAGTACCCTTACCCAAATGATCTATGGTATTAAGAATAGTGACATGACATCCAAATGGTCTCATGAAGTCTAGAACAGGTGGTCTACCTCTAAACAGCTCATATGGTGTCTTGTTCTTTGCACTAACCACTAAAACCCTGTTCTGTACATAACAAGCAGTGTTAACTGCTTCAGCCCAAAAAGTAATTGGCAATTTTGAATCTGCCAACATGGTTCTAGCAGCGTCTATTAGTGTCATATTTCTCTTCTCAGCTACACCATTTTGTTGAGGAGTTCGAGCTACACTAAATTCTTTCTTAATACCCTTTTCTCGGCAAAAATCATCCATAACCTTATTCTTAAACTCTGTCCCATTATCACATCTAATTATTTTAATTTTCTTATCATTTTGGTTTTCTACTTCAGTTATAAAGGTCTTAAGGATGCCAGTTTTCTCATCCTTTGTTCTAAGAAAGAAAACCCATGTAAACCTACTAAAATCATCATTCACAACAAGACAATATTTCTTAAGGTTTATGCTACTCACAGAGGTAGGACCAAACAAGTCCATATGCAACAAATAAAGTGGATGAGCAACAGAGTTAACCAGTTTTGACCTGCAAGAAGCTCTGTGTTGTTTGCCTTTGAGACAAGCAACACAGGTTTGATCATTTTCAAATCTTTTCTGAGGCAAGCTTCTTACCAAACCATCTTTAACCATCCTATTTATGGTTTTAAAATTAATATGACCAAGTCTTCTATGCCATAGCATGTATTCATCCACTGTGGCCTTTGCAATCAAGCAAGCAAAATCATCTTTAGCAACAATGTTGTTCATATCAAAGCTATATAAGTTGCCTTTTCTAGGAATTTTAAGCAGAATCTGACTTTCATCAGGCATCTTAAAATCCTTAGAAAGAACAAAGCACATATCTTCAGTAAAAAGAAAATTGTTTTTCTTGTCACATATCTATGACACACTAAAGAGATTGTACTTAAGCTCTTTTACATAGTACACAGGTTCAAAATCCAAGTTATCAGTTTTGATTACTCCTTTACCAGTAACTCTTCCACCAACTCCACCTCCAAAGCTGACAAATTGTCCATCAAAAGGTTTAAAATTTGAGAGATAGGACTTGTTGCCAGTCATGTGCCTTGAACATCCACTATCTGTATAGCCTTGATCTGATCTTTTGGTCTTTGGATGTTCCTGCACATAAAATAAGGAGTTAGTTTCCTTTGGAGACCCAAGCCATGATTGAGTTGGATCTGCCTCGTGTATCAATATAGTTAAATCTATCAAAGGTCATTGATACACCATTGGGATTTATTGTTGAGTTAATTCCTTTAGGTTTCCATTCCCAACGTGCTGAGGCCTTCACAACATTTCCCATATTACCCCTGTTCTTGTTTACAACACCAGCAGTGGATACTTTTGACTGTGCAGTGGAAACTGCTGGTTTAACTTTTGGTACCCACTGTTGGTTTTGATTAACCTTTTTTATCATAAAAGGTCCTTTTCCCCATTTATGCATGTTTAACAAAAGTTGTTTTAGGTTTTGCACTTGAAACAGGTGATTTGGGGTGAGCAGTGTTAACAGTTTTAGCAGTGGCAAAAGATTTAAGCCCACTTCTCAATAGAACTGCTCTTGGGATCATGTTTCTGTGTGAATTAGGGTGTGATTTGTTTTGAAACCTGTTTGAATTCACTCTCTTTTTCCTAAAAACTTCCCTTCTTCCAACATGATAGTCACATTTAGCATGCAAATGTTCAAAGCTACCACAAATATGACATGCTTTTTTGTTCATGACGAACTCACTACCTAGTTGTTAAGATTTTACATGATTCCAACTCCTCTGGTTACCCCTAGGAGTTGATGATTTGTGTCTATACATCTCTGCATACCTTACAGTTGGTCTAGGTTTGTTAACATGTTTCCTAGGTTCCTCTGTAATGGTATTAACAACCTGTGGGTCAGAAATCTCTACATTCTTTTTAACATTCTCATCTACTAAAGATGAGTCACTTGCACTTTCAAAAACATCAGATTCATGCTTAACCTTTTCCTCACTCTTCACAAATTTNGTGTCTATACATCTCTGCATACCTTACAGTTGGTCTAGGTTTGTTAACATGTTTCCTAGGTTCCTCTGTAATGGTATTAACAACCTGTGGGTCAGAAATCTCTACATTCTTTTTAACATTCTCATCTACTAAAGATGAGTCACTTGCACTTTCAAAAACATCAGATTCATGCTTAACCTTTTCCTCACTCTTCACAAATTTAGGAGGACCATATTCAAGAATAGGTTCCTGAAACTCTTCTAGACCTGTATGTGCTAAATCTATGCCAGGGGGTGCTGGAACACCCCTTAGTGGTGAAGGAACTGAATTGTATCCTAAACCAGACTTAGCTTTGTTGGTGATTTGAGCTTCCCAAATTTTATCAATAGACTTAGATTGATAATATAAAGTGTCAACAGATAAGTTAACATTTTCATTTGCCTTTCTAAGTCTTTTAAGCTCTTCTTTAAGTGCCTCATTTACTGCTATCTTATGATCTAACTCTCTTTTTAGAACAACCATATCATCATTAAATTTTGTCTCATTTTTCTATAATGCTCTAGTTGTTTTTCTAACACAGATATACCTCTTCTAAGATTTGAAACATTATAGTTAGCAGCAAACAACTCTGTTCTATGGTTTTCTAATGATTCATTTAGCCTTTCACATTCTCTAGAAGCCCTACATGTTTTAGAACAACTTTCAAAGTTTTGTACCTCAGAGTCAGAGAAGGCCATGAGAGCATGTTTTGTAGCAATAAAAGGAGCATCTGAAGATTCTTCCTCTTCACCATCAGCCATCAAACTCCAATCATAGCTAACACCATCAATTGCCAGCATTGCCTTTGGTTCTTCCACAGTTGGTTCCTTCTTTTGCTTGTACCAAGTAGATCTATTATCCTGCTTCCTTGGTCTTCTGCATTCTCTAGCAAAATGCCCCAACTTGTGACAGTTGTAACATTCCACATTCTTCTTATCAAACCCTGCAATTTCATTGCCATTGATGTGTATGGGCTTGCCAGTCTTTTTGAAGAATTTCTTAGCCCTCATGCTGAGAAGTGCTATTTGCCACTTTATGTCCATCTCTTCTAAGTCATCATCATCAACTTGCTCTAAGTCTTCATGAGTTAATATTGAGCCATTAACTTGAGTTGAGATGAATGCATAAAAGGTAGGATCTCCAAGACCAGCAACCTTCTTTTTAGAACCTGCAGTGGTAACTATAGCATTACCAGTGGAAACTGTAGAACCAGCAGTGGCAATCTCTTCATCATTGTCATCTTCAGAGTCATCATTAATAGAGGTTGACACCAGTGCCAAACTACTTGAGCCTGAATTGAGCTTCCCTGCCTTCTTCAATCTTTGTTCAATAAGTTTGAAGTTATTATAGAGATCATTGAGCTTCATAGTTTCAATTTTTGGTTTATTTTCCCAGACAGTGACATTTGTATGAAACTCAGAAGGCAAACTTCTTAGAAACTTCAGATTGAGGTCTTCCTTATCTACCTCAATTCCAAACACAGTTAGTTGTGTTACAATCTTTTGGAGTTTGGTAAAGATGCTGTCAAGAGATTCATTGCTTGAAGTAGAGAAATTTTCATAACTTTGCTTCAACAATGTCTTTTGTGTCTTCTTAGTAGCATCATTACTACCAAACACTGGGCAGATCTCTTCAAAAAGTTCTTTAGCAGTTTTGTGTTTGCTAAAGGCAATAATCTGGTCTTTAGGAAGAGTCATAAGTAATAAGCTTCTTGCCTTCATGTCATTCTTCTTCTGTGTTCTTTCATCACTAGTAGAAGGTGCAGAAACTGTGATTACTTCTTTGTCACCAACTTTCTCAATCTTTTGAGTAGGCTTGAAAGAGTCACTAGTTAAGATGATCTCCCACAAAGCATAATCTTGAATGAGAAAGTATTGCTCAATCATTATCCTCCACATCTCAAACTCATTGAGTTTGAGCTCTGGAAGCCTTGGTGCAGAGTTGGACTGGTTGTTCTCCATCTCCATTGATCTGAGTGAATTGATTAAGCTAGTTCCTTGGATCTTCTAAATCAAAGTATCAGAACCTGGCTCTGATACCACTTGCTAGATCTAAACACACACATTGTGTTAGAGTGATACTTTGAGTTATATTATTAAGCACGCGGAATATACTTAACAATACTTAGAAGATGGATTGTATGATGTAATGTAAGTGAGAACAGTTGTATGTAAGTGACACAATGTTTAACCAAACTTATAGCTTCAATATATTGAATACGAGTGATCTGAATATCACTAGGGTTTACACCTTGAAGCTCTTAGAAAAACGTATGAAGAACTTTAACCTAGGACCTCCTTTTATAGGACAAGGAGTCCTTTACAAGATAAGATAATGCTATCATAATAGAATATACACAAGATCTTTTCTATACTTATCTATACACGAATACATAACAATTATCCTAACAGCAGTGGTAATAATATGTACTAGCAGTGGTAATGTGTTTCCACTGCTAGTGCATTCTTCAGCAGTGGTTACCTCCAAACTTAGCCGTGGTAACTGTTAGTATAATTCCCAACACTTTGTTATTTGTTGATATCTGTTCACTGAGCTTTTTATGCTCAGCCGCTTTCTTTTCCATGCGGCAGGTTTAGTAGGAAGCTAGGTTGGGGATGAGAGATCTTATTTTCCATGCGGCAGGTTTAGTAGGAAGCTGGCTGGACTAGAGATGATTAGAAGTAATTGATGATGGGCTTAGTATATTGTATTTGGGCTTAGTTCATTAGTGTTGCCTTTTGTATTTTGTATTTTGTTTAGTTTTCTTTTGTAACCTTTGTAAACTTTGGTTGGTAATGTATCTCCGTTTCGCTTGTGTTCTGATTTGATTCCATAATGTTACACTCTAGCCCTTCTCAAGTTGGGGTGTTACAATTATTGTATCAGAGATACAGGTTTGGATCGGCGGATGCAACATCCGTAGAGCTTAGGCTATGACCTGTGAGTTTTGGACCATTAGGCTTCCAATGTAGGAACATAGGAAACAGCTTGAGAACTTGCTTTAGGAATCCCCTTTATGAACCTAAGTTTGACCAGTACGGAATGGGTAGACATTAAGAGTTGCTTATGTATCTTTGCTTCCGCATTACTCTGATTCGTGCCTTACGTTTAGCTATGCCTTTTGTAATCATCCTTTTCTTGGATTTAGAAATCTTTGCATCACCTAAGTTTACCACCAGTATTATTGAAGGCATTGAAGATTTCATGGCAATGCAAATGCTATTTTGATTCTATCTTTGATCTTTGATCTGTTTATNTACGTTTAGCTATGCCTTTTGTAATCATCCTTTTCTTGGATTTAGAAATCTTTGCATCACCTAAGTTTACCACCAGTATTATTGAAGGCATTGAAGATTTCATGGCAATGCAAATGCTATTTTGATTCTATCTTTGATCTTTGATCTGTTTATTAATCCTTTGATATCTCTTCGGGCATTCTAAGAATCTGCATGGTGATGATGTATTCGATGCACTCTATGTTTATATCTTGCTTTTGGTGATCATCTGTAAAGTTTCCGACGTTATTTAACTTTGTTTATTCATCATGAGGAGTCTTGTGGTAATTAACCACGGATATAAGAATGCTTCTTTCCACTTGGAACGATAAAATTTGCTATGTTAATTTGCCTTTCTTTGGAAAGTCAACTTCGATTTGATTTTGATATGTGGTTGGTTGTTTAAGCATTCGAGATGCTGATGACTGTTCTGCTATGTCTCACCGTGACGTATTGAATTGTTTTGAAAATCCTCTACCATGATTTCCTATTATTGAACTTTTGCTATCATTATTTTCTCTAGAAACTCGTGCGTTATTTTCGCGGTTATGAAGTGTAACACCCCCAAAAATCGTATACAGCGGAAGAACTTTACAAGCTTTTTGTGGTGTTACGGGATTGGTACCATCACAAGTATAGATAACAAGATCATAGATAGAAAATAAAAGTAAACCAAATCAACAAAGTTTAAAGTTTACATCATTCCAAGATCTTAGGGTTCAAAGCCCAAATAGAATAGCATAAAAGATAGGTCCAAATTTTATTATCAGAGTGCATATCGATTTCCCTCAAACCAGCCCAAGTCCAAAGCAAGGCTTCACCCAAAGTCCAAGCAAAAAGCTTTCATCAATTACCTGAGAAAAAACATGCTTAAAAGTCAGCTTTTCGCTGGTGAGGTTCATAGAGTTTAATCATTCGATTATACTTACGGGACCTGAAGGATTTAGCGCTATGTGTATGAGTAGGGCAGGCATAGACATTCGATACTATACTTATCACAATTCCAATTCCCTCGACAATCGTACTCATACTAGTTTACCACCTTTCTAGAAGGCGGAGCGTCAGTGCGAGCGGCCACATCGTCGACGGTACACTAGGCCAGGAACACTAATAGTAAGGAAGCCACCCATTACTACCCCGAAACTTAGGGCCGTAGTAGTGTATACTCCAAACCAGGGTTCGCGCCTAGGCCTCTAGGTCTGACAAGCTACCCGTTCTATCCAAGCGTGAGTCCACGACAATAGCAAAAGAATTTATACCAGGTCCAAGAAATGGGTGGTCATTGTTTTCTGTTCCCCCAAGTTTTAGGAACATCATTCAAAAATAAATGCGAGTGAAGATAGTGGGCGTATGACTCACCTCGAAATAGCAAGCAATTCACATACAGCTGTTAAGCAAAGAAAATTCGCTGCGAGACTTCACAGAACTATTGACTTCGGCACGAACCTATTCAATTATATATACTTGTCGCCAATTACCATTTCTAAATATAATTTACACTCCAATAATTTGCCCAATGGGTTTCCTTTTACTTTCTCAAATATCCTTTCTTTCTTTTGAAATGCTTGTGTATTGCTGGTATTCATTTTGTATCCTTGTAGAAAGTTGGATCTAGATACAAAGTCTCTACTCATTGGCTAGTAAGCCAAATATACTCTCCATAAACACTCACATACGGCTCAAAACAAATAATAAGTCCACATAGCATATAACACCATTATAACGCACGCTGATACTGAAACATTATAGCACATAGATGGTCAAGGTCAAATGATATGCCTTCATAAAATAATAAGTCGTCTCATGAAGGGTCGATGCTATCAAATCCGTTCAACTTTGATAAGTCCAACCATTCCGTATTACTTATGTTATTCCAGCCATATTATGTATCACGTACGTACAAGGTCATGAGGATGGACTTCTCTCTTGTAATTTACGTTGCAATAAATTTACTATTGGGCCCTTAGTTGGACGTCGTCAGCCCAATAAAAGTCCAACGATAATACTACACTGACTTATTAACTTTAACTCAATCCAACTTTACTAAATGGAGTCAAATCACATCATTACTCGATTAACGCGTTTGAAACTATATATAATTACTCGAATTTTTAATAGTCCATGCCGCAGAATTATTGTTTCGGGATCCGTTATTCCGTACGTCAAATATTTCTTTATCGTTTATGGTTCTTTTCGTTTAATTATGCTTTAATAAAGGCGTCGATAAATTATTAATTTCTAACGATTAATAGTTATCGTTGCGTTATTTTTATTATTCTTTATTACATCACTTATGTATTAGTAAGTTAGTATTATGTACAGTATCTATATAATATGGTGTAGCAATTAGTATATATATATTTCCAATATTACTTAATATATATTTTGTATTTTTTCTTCGATTTATAATCCATCTCTCCTAGTCTATTTCTATATCTCAAAGTCTCTATAATGTATACTTATCTTCTTATTCATTATTCTCTACATATTTTCTATAATATAAGATGACTTCAACATGCACAAACAATAATCACACATTTATATTCCCTGATGTATATATATACTCCATATACACCAATCAATTCTGATGGTGCCGTCTATACATCTTCTAATCCACTCGTTCACTAATAATATAACCTTATAATTCCTAATTATGCGATATCTCATACATCAAGTGATAACAATACGTAGTACATATAATATATATTTTGTATTACCTCTATCAGTATCATCCAAAAATAAACTTATTATATACTCAAAATATACTGTTTCACATAAAACTAATATTTTTCCGTTATCCATGAAATACTTATTATTACCATTACCTGAATGTTTCATCATAATTCACGTAATACACTAATACATAACCCACAAGCATACTAATGTCACTTAATTTATCATCATTTTACTCAATTTTTTCCGACAACTTAACCTATTACCACTTAAGTTATTAATAAAATAATTTCCCGATTCATAATTTACATACCAATTCTTGCCAATATCGTCATTAATCCTCCAAAATCTTGAGCTTAAAATCAACACGTAACCTAACGTAAATACACAAAATGACCCCAATGACTTAACTCTGCTCACTTGCCACGGCTACCTTGGGTAGCGAGCCAAAACCATCGGCCCAAGGGCCTTTGTTGCTCGACATCACATCCAAACACTCCCTAAACCTTACCATCTTTTCCAAACACTACCCAAATCATTACCAATCATGCTAGGAAATACCTAAACACCAATACAAACAATAACCAAAAATCAAAATGTGTTAACCCAGCCCAATTCAAACCCAATACCTCTAATCATACAAATTCTTATGTTTATTAGACCAAGTATTAAAACATCAAACCCACTTAGTTTTATCCAAACTTTACAAGAATTCGTGGGTTGACTTTTATATTTTTTATTTACCTTTCTGGGAAAGTGACTTACCAGCTGTTACCTCTTGTCTAACCAAACCAAGATTTTAACAGAGCAAGAAGTTGATGAAATATTCGACTAGTAGAACCCGAGCGATCGGTTAAATATGGGGTTTTGCGAGTGGTTTGGTTCGTCGTGTTTGCGGTGCGTGTGTGTTCGAGTGGTCAAAGACACTCTGTGTATCATAGGATGATTTGGAAGAATGGGATGGGGTGTACAGTGGTTTGGTGTGATGCGCTTGGGGATTAGTAACACGATCGTGAAATGAATGTTGTGTGGGTGTTTTCGGTTGCGTGTGCGGCGAAGGAAGTAGAGACACATGGAGGACGGTAGTGGTCTTGGTTTATGGTTTCTTGTATCAGGGAATGCAGATGTTAGGTGGCTGTGCGTGGGGTGGTCCGGTGCTTGGTGTCTGATGTTCCGTCTATAAAGTTTGACCTTGTTGGCAAAAAGATGTTGCCGCCGCTGTTGAGGTATTAGTTGTTTGTGGTGGTGATGAGTTTGAACTAGGAGCCCAAAACTTTATTTTTATAAAACTTACCCCAAAACCATTATTTTTGAGTTTATAATGTCTAGGCCGGTAGCCCCAAATTCGTTTTTAAGTACACACCACGTGTTTTACAATAAATTTCCCAATATTCCAAAAAGTTCGTTTTAAAATAATAGACCCAATTAAAATACATATTTTTTACGACTCGGTAAACTAAGTGAATTTTTATGTCAAAATTCTCATACCTTTTACATGTCCAATAAATACGTTTCATTTTAGATTTTTCTAGTTTTGCCAAAGTTTCAAATATGCCTTTAGTACACATATACTTTCATTTATATATACTTTTCATTTTTTCTCGTTTTTAATTTATTATACTCGTGGTTTTTTTTTTTTTTTGTTATTTTTATATATCCTTACTTGTTTTATCCATATAACCACGTGCTCTCTTAGTAATCAATTTTTATCTTCAATATACTCGGTATGTTTCAGTAAAAATTAGTTGTAATATGTGCGTGAAGTTTTTTTTTAAAAGATATCGTGAAAAAATTTCTTTGTACTCAGGTTTTAGTTCACTATGCTCCTCTATTCCAGCCTCAGAAAATGGATTAAGCAAACTCTCATCGGTTTCCCGGGGTTTTCAACTTGAAATTTTCTCTTGTAACCCAGGACTTCCTTGTCCTATTAAAAGGAGGTCCTAGGTTAAAGTTGCAATATCAATACGTTTTTTCTAAGAGCTTCAAGTGTGAGAAATTCGCTCAGTGTATATATATCAAGAGATCACTCGTGATATTCATACTCCTCAACTATAATATCGTTGAACTATACTACTCTTATTCTTTGACATCACCCTTGTGCGTCGAGTAATCTTTTCACAATTCACCAATGACTGCTGTCTTTCTTCACCAGATAATCATTATCATATACAAGTACGCACGCGGAATATCTACCTTACTCTTTTTCATAACGCTTGTTGATTGTTCTTCTAAGATAAACTAGATCTAGTTTCCTCAATAGGTTTCGTGTCTTTCTAAAAATTTCAAATTCTATCTATCCACTCCACGGATAGCTCTATCACAAGTCAATTAACAGTTACAATCTGTGTGTTGTCGTTCTAGCTGGTAATACAAGACATATCTGTCTAGGTATCTATGTCCAGGTTCCTTACAATGGAAATAAATTTTAATCTAGAATATGATCACACAGTCAAGACTATGAGATTTAGTCTTAATAACATCTCACAACTTCACTCAGATCAATGCAGATTTATGGTGTACGCAGTCCCACAATCCCCAGCTCTTCAAAACTTTTTCTTAAACGCGACAGGCTTTCTCATAAGTCATCCAAGACTGTCGAGCATTGAGTGTTTCCATTTGGAAAGCGGAATATATAAGACTTCTCAGCTAGAGATAACTTTCTACACTCATTGCAACTACGATTTTCATGATTACCTGTCTTTGTGTGAAGATCATCATTTTTAGGGGTTTTCGTCCTTTCATCGTGCATAACTTCTTTTTGGTCCAGAGACATATTCCAGCTCATTCTCCACTCTGTAATACTCAAAGTTCGGATTGAGAAAAAGACTTTCGTTTTTAGTCACAAAAGACTTCAGTAATCCAAGTTTTTCCTTGCCCAATACTGTTTCGGAACCTGTAAGGGCTGACTTTTCGCCAATTTTTCCTGGCCCCAAAAAACTCCAATAGTGACATATGAAAGAAGCACAGAAGAAGAATGAGGCGGAATGAAAGGCAACGAAGCTTTTTACATTTACGCCTTAATTGACTACAACGCCCTTTCCCAAATTCGTTTTAGCGACCCCAATTATTTGCTCTATATAAGCTATTTAGACACAAACTGCTATTAGATGATACA
>LBNU01024719.1:0-23245 GCA_014162995.1 Artemisia annua | reverse complement strand
TAATAACAATTTTACACTCTGAACGATAACACTGTCCCAAATGGCATGCAGACCGAAAATATAATTATCATCTTCATTCTTTTATCACATTTAATTTTAATTTGGGTAGTATTTTATAAATGAATAAGAGTTAGTGGATCGAAATTTCGTACCAGCACCAATACGCTCCTTGATATGCAAATCAAAACCAAGAGGCTATCTACAGCCAAAGTCCATCGCAGATGTATGAGTTATAGTCTACAACGGGTCCATGAACCTGTTCGGTTACAATATCGGCTGCCCGATTAGCCCACAATGACGTGGGCCCATAATGGCGTAAATACGTAGCTTGCGGCCCCTACGAGTCCAAAAGCACAATACGTATTTTAGGACGGAATAAAGGATATCTTTCTAATTTAGGAGATATTTACCAAATATCGAATATGGGCGGACAACGCCTTGAGATAAGGAACAAGTACATCTTATCGGTTACTTACCTATAAATAGGGACCTAACGCTCACAAAGGTCGATTCTCACGTTAAACCAATTTAATACAACCCTAAACTACGATTACTATTACTCTCACCGGAAGGAATAATCGGGGAAACATCCTCGATAGCCTAACGGTGTTTTTTCATTCTTAGTGACAGGTTTCAGACCGATATAACAATTGATACGAGGGAGGAACCAAACCAAGGAAGCCGCAAACTTTTGTTATCAACAAGTGGCGCCATCTCGTGGAACCGATCAACTAAGACCTAGTCATTGACGAGCACAAAAATCAGCAACCCAACCAGATAATTCGCGAATGAATGTCAAGGAGGACTACTCTGCGTTACCCTGAGCGAACAACTGGGACAACCAGTGGCTGCAACCCAACTGAGTGTGGAACCACCACGAAAACCCCCACCAAGGGAGGCACTGCTGCGGTGATCACAGCGATCCGCAAACAGCGGTGACTTGCACACAACCCTTCACAACTCCCACCAAGCACCAGTCGTTGTGGACGACGCGATACTTCAACGCGCCTGTAGGGGAAGGTCTTCGCACTCTGGAGGATACCCCTGCATGGAGGATATTCCACCTCCGCGGATGACAGGTCTGGAACTCTTGTACTCAGATTTGACACCTGCGTTCTTTACAGAGGAGGGAGAGAAGGAGGTTACGAGTCGACTAGACTTTGACGGAGATCTTCCATGCCGCCACTGAAGAGCACGATAACACAAAAAGGCGCACCAGCGCTAGCCAGCTGGGCACGCCCCTGACTCGCAGTACTCGGATTGAACGAGGACGAAGCGAAGAGGCAACAACTAAATTCCAAGTCCTCATTGGGTGCAGCGCAAGGTGCTGATAGATTGGGGGACGAAAAAATTCACCTATGGAGATCTTCTAAAGAATCCTGAAAACGATCTGGGGGATTAGGATATCCCAAGAGGAAGGGCTTCTCAAGCTCAGGAGAAAACGGGCAAGCGCCGCAGAGCACCCCCATGCACCTCTCGACACGAGGATAGCGTACTGGACACTGGAAGCAAGGGAGGCGTCGTAGGGATGTGACGACATGTCCGACCCCTGGCGTCGAAGCACTAATCGACGCATTCACCAAACGCATCAGCGATTAATCTGATGGTAGGAAGGAGGCGCATGCCCACCAAACGTAAAGACTATGATGGTCAGGAGATCCAGACGATCACCTGAAAGTCTTTGAAGCTGCGGACACATGAAAGCTGGCCCAGCCCGTGTGGTGTCACATGTTAAACTCCATCTAGTGGCATGGGCCCCGCGAAACTGGGTTCAATTAACTCAAACAAAGAGCGATTAGATGGTTTGGGAATTAACGGAAGCATTCGCGTCTCAACTTCAACAAGAGGAGGAAAGTGCGCGAAAGACCAGTCGAGCTAGCCAGAGTAAGCAGGCAAAGGCTGGAAACATACCCGCCTACCATGGAGCGCTTCAGGATGAGTGCATGATATGAAAATCATTGCCCTTGAGATATTAAAGATCTCCGGATTCATGAACGGGATCAACAAACAGGGATTATTAACGGTTACTAAACAATAAGAACCCTCAAACCATTTGATGACTCATGAAGCGCACAAGGGACTTCTTTGTCCAAGGGAAAAAAAGCCGAGCCTTGCAGATAGCAAAGCAATACCAAAACTCAACGCAAGAACAGTTCACTGGAAACAATCCAATGACCAGGGCGGTAACTAAACAAAAACTTTTCGAGGAGAGGTAGTGTTCAAGGGGAAACGACAAGTATACCCCGTGACCAAAACCCGCGAGAAGATTTTGGCAACGGAGGAGCAAAACTTCCCGAAACCTGCAAACCAATAACGCACACCAGACAGAAAGCGTATCGACGGGATCTGCGACTACCATGGACGAGGGCACACAACCAATGACTCGTCCACTAAAAGCTGATTTGAAATTGGTCAAGGAGGCAAGGTGGACCACCTAAGTCAAAAAATCAAGGAAGGAAGACAAAGAATGGGATAAAAAGGACGCACCAAAGCAAGGCGGATACGATCTACATGATCCAATCCTGGCAACGCAGCGTTCAACAGAGGTGAAACACAGAAATTCTTCCACTCAATAAGGGACGCCGGAAATTCCTTCCCCAAGTTACTGCGGACAAGCATGTCCAGAACCGCTACATCGAATACAACGGGAAGGGACATATCATTCCACCGCATGTACATCGATGAGGAGCCTCAGCGACATATGTTACGAAACCTGCTTCAGAGGCTCAAAAAAGATTCCAGAACCAAAGCTTAGTCACCAGCTGCGACATCTCTGACAGGGTTTCACAGGGAGAAAAGATATGGTCCAATAGGACATACGCCTGCCGTAGAGTCGGTAATGAGGAACACTCACCACGCGTGGGATAAACTTTTCATGGTCATCCAAATCTTCATCTCCGTACCAACGGAATCATCGGGAGAACGTATCTCAAAGCACTTCAGCGAGATACCGTCCACGAGCACCATGGAATGTTGAATTCCCAGTTAGAAAGAGGTATTGTCACTCTCTAAACGAACCGGGTACCTCTGGAGGAATGCAACACAGTCGCAAACACGACCAGCACCTTGCAAGGAGCATAGCGCACAAAAGAACAAAACCTTGAAGGTAGCAATCCACCCTGATATGAACACAAGGTAAACGTAGGAGGGTTCACTTCAGCAAAAAGGGAAAACAGCTATTGCGCATTGCTCCAGAAAACCTAAGGACATCTTTCGCGTGGGAACAAAAGCAACATGACCGGTGTTACCCCGATCTATATCAGAACACAGCTTTAAGATCCGACAAGTACCAACCGTAAGGAAAAAGAGCGTGGTCCAGCCCCAGAGCGGGAAGCCCATTCTTAAGGAAAGTGCACAAGCTCGTGACGCGGGTTATGCCCGGGAGGTATATTACCACGATTGGTTTTCTACCCAGTTTAGTGGTAAAAAGAGTGATGGTTATTGGAGAATGTGCGTGGATTTTCACAAAGATCTCAACAAAGCATGCCCCACAAGACTGCTACCCTTTTACCCGAGAATAGTTGGAAGGTGGGAATCCCTCTGCGGATATCCCTTTAAATGCTTCCTGGACGCGCATACAAAGGTTACCACCAAATCAAATTGGCTTGAGGAAATGAGGAGAAGACAGCCTTCCAAAAAGCCAGGAGTTTACTGTACACCAAATATGCCGTTTGACTGAAGAACGCAGGAGCTACTACCAGCGATTTGGTAAGACATGCGCATTTCGAAAAACCAGTCGGTGCACTAGAGGTATATGTTGCGATTTGGTCATCAAGAGCCACAACGGAGAAACGAGTAGTGCGCGTATTTGAAGAAACATTCCACACACTACGGCGGATCAACATGAAAAAACTTGAACCAAAAAGTGCCACCTTTCGGTTGGCCAACTTGAGGGGTAATGTTTTCTAGGATACCTCAATAGACGGATGGGCATCAAGCCATGCCCCTTGAAAAAACTTGAAGGCAGTCATACAACTCCCCTTACCAAGAACGCTTAAAGGAAGTACAATCCTTAAAAGGAAAACAGCGGGCTTAAACCAGATTCCTTGTCTAAAATCGGCCGAAGAATCCCTAACCCTTTTATTAAAACACATCAAAAGAATGTCAAAAAGGGTGACTTTCCGCTTGGACAACTGAAGCGGAAAGAGGCGCTTTCAAAAGCTCAAACAAGCGATAGCGGCAACTCACCAAGATAATCGACCTAAAAACCAGGAGAAGAGCTGATAATATACCTAAGTCCGCCACACACGGAGCGTAGCGGCAGTGATGCTAAACCAGAATAGGGATTCAGTTGCAAAAGCCCGCCTACTTTTGTAAGCAAAGCACTCAAGAAAGAACGGAGATGAACACAGCCCAATGGAGAAGCTAGCTTGGCAATTGGTAATTTCGCAGCCAAACGCTGCGCAGACTACTTCCAGGCACACCAGTCGTGGTCCCATCACAGAACGCAATCCGATGCAACACAGACATTCCAAACTGAAGCATCGGGTCCGCTTTTACAGAGTGGAGTGATCTTTAAAGGGAGCAAAAAACAAACATCTTTCCTACAGACCGCGCAGATATCTATTGCATCCGTAGAAATCATCCAATAGATGGAGATTGATTTCATTTTCCACACTGTGTAAAGGTTATCTTTGTCACCCAGCCATTTACTTTTCTGGATTTGGTATAAACAAAAACAACAATATATTATGAACCTTTAAGGACAAAAATGGAATATAATCTTTGGATGGAGCAGGTGAAGGAAAGGTTGGAGTCAAATAAAATGACATGTTTCATTGATGCATCATTAAGAGACCCTGATCCTAAAGGGGAGAGCCAAGACGAAAATGTGAGGTTATATTATGTGAAATGGGAAAAGTTCGATACACAAGTAATGGAATGATCAGGGATTCAATAGATGAGACACCGAAGGAAGTAGTTAAAGAGACTAATACGTTGAAAGCTATATGGGGCATGTTACGGACTCATTTCGGTAAGAACTTCAAATCCTATCCACATTGCATGAACAGTTCACGACATTGCATATGGATTTTAATATGTTAATTATACTATACTGTATATAAAATTTGATTTGATCGATTTTACACATATAGTATTCTCTGTAAATATTTAAAAATGTTTGCTAAAGTATCCCTTTAGTCTTTAACTCTAACGATTTCTATATTATTTGGTCACCAAATGACATATTTAGATTTCAATTCCTGGGTTACTAACAACAGATACCCCTTTTGGAAGGGACATTTTGGGCCATTTGGCGAAGTCGTGAAAATGTTTGTTTAATTGGAAGGTAAACAAAGAGGAAGATAATAAGGTGCGGAAAACAGCTGCAAATGTGGCAGCGCGATCAGCTATAGGACGAGATGGCATGCTATCTAAATTGTAACTAATGGCCGAGCAGGCACACCAGAAACGTAAAGGTGAGGCTGACTCGGTATCTACTTCTCAGCCAAGTGTGGATGTTGGGCCTAAACCCGCGTCAACTCCGGAGAGGACTTTGAATGACAATCAAGATACTGAGGAGACTTCTGCTCCTGCCACTGTGACCCGAACAGACAAACTCAAAAATAACTAGAATTCTACATAAACCCTCTTTTCATTTCAGCATAGGTAGTATTGAACTTTGAAAGGTGAGGTCCTCGATCATTTTATACAGAACATATTTCAATTTACCTAACATTAAGATCCATATTGATGAAGTTCTTGAAGCATAATCTCAATACTTGCTTCATTGTTTATCATAATTACAATCGCCTTTCAATTTACCTTGCAGATAATTATGATGCATGGATTCAAGAGCGTCGAAGTTCCAAAGGTTATATAATCCTAAACATTATTTATGTGGAAAAACTGTGAAATCTTATATTCTAGAGTCAATCTGCACTTATGTTTAATCTCAAAGGGAATAAAAAAACCGTATAAAAGAGGGAATGTGTCAAATGGGTCAAACGGGTCAAAGGGTATTAGTGCACCTAAAGAAATATAACTCTTCTATGATTACCACTATGGGCCTGACCAAGCACCTGTATGGCCTCAGAAGCCTGATGAACTATACGGATTATTTTTGTTCGACACGGATAAAAAATAGGCGGATTTGATAACAGGTTTAACTGGTAACTTTAGTATGGGTCAAAACTGATTGGGTTGACCCTTAAATAGATTTTGTAGATTTATTTTTGCTTCATTATGAACTGGTATTAATTTAAATGTGGATATAAATGTATTTTCCGGTAATTTGATTCTAAATATGTAACAGAAATACAATTGTTTTTATGCTTTGAATCTAAACTTTGCCAAATTTCGAGTCGGTCATTCATTTTACTCATTAACTATAAAATATAACCGAAACTGAGCAGGTTCACATAAATCAACATGATCTTAATGGGTCAAGCTAGGTACAACAAAACATTGTTATTGGACACAGCGATGTGAGGGATCAAGGGTCTTATAACCTTCCCTGATGAAGGACCACACCCTATGTAAGTTTTCTATTCAGTCTGATCAATATTTTTCAGTTATTCTTATATTCCATGATGAAGGTACAACTTTGCTACTATTTTTGTTCAGATCAACTAAAAGTATCAAGATGCTATCATACACATTTTTATTGGACCCTCAAAAGCAAGCATTTATTTTCCTGTTTTGCATAAGAATGTTGCGATGAAAAGACCGATATTGGTAACGGTGTCGACAAAACATTGGCACCTTCTTGGAGTAGCAGTGGGGATACCAGCAAAAAACCACAACTTCTGAAACACTCAGGGATGCTGAGCTATGTCAACAAACTGATGGTATGTGTACGTCTAATGCCTAAAGTTTGTTTCTCTATTTATGTTATTTAGTTTGTTGTGTTACGGCGACTCAAATTAGTTTTTAAAAGTTCACTTCAACAGTACACTGAACTATGACTAATGTTCCTCGAATGTGTCCTTTTTAGTTTAACCAATGTCAGAAGTTGTTTGTCATGGTGGTCAATTTCGGGGTTGAGAAACTCTGAACCATCATCCCAACGTGGAGGCTCAGAGTGTAAGGAAGGAGGTAGATTGTGCAAAGGCTGTGATGCGTCTGAGTAGTGTCATTTAATACGTGGCCAAAGATAAAATGTATGCAAAAATGTTTTTATATTGGATTTAGTTTGGTGGTTTGATTTTGTTTTCTTTCAGATTAACAAAAAAGGATGCAAAGCCTTATAGGAGAAGAAATCAGTAATTTAACAAGCTAAATGTAGAAAATGAATGCACCACGTGGTTAACTAATAAGTTTGAATGGGCAACAGCAAGAGTAACACTTAAGTCAATTGAGATGGAAAAAAGACACTAAGCCAAGCCTGATTGAGAAAACAGATTAAAAGAGATTGCTTGAAACAGGCCAAAAAATTGAAGTAGACTAACACGGCGAGTCAAACCCAAGTGTTATTATCCAAATCAAGTTAGACGATTAGGCCGAATGACAATTGATTGGAATTGCTCAAAGCTTACCATAGGTTTGTTGTTACATCACTTAGTTTAAAGAGAGCGCATAAAAAACTTTCCAACTGATAGTTTGATCATCAATAGTTGCTGATAACATACGAAAAACTTTCCCAACTGTTCAACTGATACTTCTTTTTAAACCGAGTGGATATTTTTAATATTATCCTACAGGTTCTTGCATATATGGTGGCTGTTGTCTTCTGACTTTATCATTGAAGGTTAATGAGATCGAAAAACTTATGGACACCGAAGAGCAAAAGGTAATTCTACATTCACATTTTCACATTCCATCATGTACGGATTTTAGGTCGTCATTATTGTTACTGATCCTTTAAATGTCGTTATTAGTTTACATTGAAACCTCTAGATTGCAGCTTATATAATAAAGGGTTTTGATCACAGTTTTCTTAGTTCCTTACGGATGGGAATGCTTGAAAGACTTGATGCCAAGCGTTGGACGGATGGCGTATTATGTAGTTTTGTTCGATATGAAAATTTAACTCTCAACATAAGTTTCTTTATCTTGTGCAGCAAGGTGTAAGACTTAAGTGAGTACCCAAGTGGAATCTGCATTGTGTATACATTTAACAAACAAATGGTTGTTAATTTGTTTAATAATTAATAATGGTCAAACTAATTTTCATGTTTAATATTTAATAATGGTCAAACTAATTTTCATGTTTAATACATTTAACAAACAAACCCTAAGTAAACCTAAAAGTTTTTATGTACAACCATTTCTTTCAACATGTACACTTTCCAACCATTTTTACATATGCCCGGGAGGGCTTACAAAGCATGCCCATAGGTACTCAGTAGCTGTTGGCCCAGGTTTCAATCACACACAACTATCTATAGAATCACTCTTATTTGTTCTTAAACAAAGTATACAATCACTGTATTTTGTTAATCTGTTTTCTGGTTTCTTTGGGGTGTTTGGTTTCTGAGAATAAAACGAATAATAAAACAGTAACAAGGTATAAACTTAATAACGATATATTATTTNAAGCTGACGTGACAGAGAAAAGGAGGGGGATTGACCCTCCTTATTGTGTCTAGCCTAAATACCAGTATATCTTGATCGGTGCTTATTTAATAGGCATTTAATTATCAAAGTGTTTAGTAGGTGTTTGTAGGGGTGGAGCCGAGCCGAGCCCGAGCCCGAGCCTGCCAGAGCTCGAGCTCGTTTAAGTTTTAATCTCCAAAATCAATACATCATTGTTAAGGGTTTACTTAATCTGCAAAATCAATACATCATCTTCGTTTGGCCAAAACTAAATAAATAATAATAAGAAACTCATCTAAAAAATCACAAATTATACCTCATAAAGTTCGATTTATTGTATAACAAATTTCTTTAGTTAATTAAATTTAAAAATCATTTCATTTCTATATATGAAGTCGTACAATTCGTTTATGGTTTTGAAAATCCCATTCCCAGCAACGTGTTTCACTAGAGCACATCAACCATGGAGGAGTAGTATACACATCCAGAACTATACGTCCGCTGATGTTGGACTCTT
Source organism: Artemisia annua (assembly GCA_014162995.1). Lineage (NCBI taxonomy): Eukaryota > Viridiplantae > Streptophyta > Magnoliopsida > Asterales > Asteraceae > Artemisia > Artemisia annua. Next base: position 14,250 of record LBNU01024719.1, on the reverse strand, counting down.
CTGACCAGAATATTGAGGCACTCATCAAAAGCAAGGGGAACCTCACCTGCTGCGCATGAACCCCTACAAAGTGATAACTATTTATTTAAATAATACAGGAAAAATCTTAAAGAAACTGTAACAAGTTTTACATAACAAGAAAAGCAAGAGAATGCGAGCACAGCCTTAACTTGTGTTCAAAAATAAAAATAGCAGCTAAAGTGAGGTTCTAATATAAAGTCTGGTCAAACAAGATGGTGAATTTTGAAATGCACACTATCAAGAAGGTATAAGCAAACTTGAATGACTACATACCTTCTGATAGGAAGGCCATACAAGCATCAACCTATTTTATGTACAAAGGAAACGTGTTGGCCCAGGTTTCAATCACACACAAATATCTATAGAATCACTCTTATTTGTTCTTAAACAAAGTATACAATCACTGTATTTTGTAAATCTGTTTTCTGGTTTCTTTGGGGTGTTTGGTTTCTGAGAATAAAACGAATAATAAAACAGTAACAAGGTATAAACTTAATAACGATATATTATTTTTGAGTAAACGATTACAAAGGTTATATAGGTTGTGAAGAGACACCAAGTTTCATGATAAGTCACGTCTCTTCACCCTTTAACCATTTTACATAACGACATACCTAATAACTAACTTAAATGGGCTGTGTTTGGGTTATTAGAGTTCGACCCATACACAAAGTCATATATGACCCATTACAGTTTACAGACAAATACTAATACTAACATAATGTTACTGTTATATCTAATCTATCTTTACAAGCATTATAAATAATTCCAATACTCCTCCCTAATGCTTGTAAGGATGGTACTTGCTTCACAATCTATCACAGATCCTTTTCACTTGTTTGTTTCACACAACTTGGCTTCGCACCGTCTTTAATTTGATCATTCACTGATATGTTCTTCACGAAACTGTCCTTCACGGCAAACTTGGTTATAACCTTTCTTTCACAGAATTTTGACTTGATTCATTCACTGAATTTCTTCATTGCACCCTTCACAGGTTACTTCCCGCATCACACGGTTTTGTCTTGATTGCGTCACACAATCAAGCGTCTTTGATCTTTCTAATTTTCATCAATAAGGCACATCAGAAGTGCCGGTTCATCATCATCATTCTCCATCAATAGTGCCGCATCTTCCTTCTTTTTCTTGCTTAAACATTCATATGCATAGTGCCCAAGTTTTCCACACTTGTAGCAATTTACTTGCGACTTATCATCATACCTTCGCGGTTTGTTGTTGTCTCCTTCCGTCTCATTTGAAGTGTGTCCTTCATCTTTATATGTCCCCCTGCCTTGTCCTTTTGAAAAGTATTGTCCACGCTTTCCAAAACGCCTTCCTTGATTGTTGTGACGTGTCAACAATAATTCGTTTTGATCGTCACTTTCCTTCTTCTTCTTAAACTTTATTCTCTCTTCGAAAGCCTTCAATCTTCCAATCGCATCATCTAACGTCATTTTGTCTAGATCACAATGTTGCTCTATGGATGCAACAATTTGTATGAACCTATCCGGTACAGAATTCAGAAATTTTTGTACTAGGGTTGGTTGATCAAAAGTTGAACCCAAACTCGACGCCTTGGTCACAATCTCATTTATCTTCGCGATAAATGCATCAATTGTTTCTTCCTCGTTCATTTGCAACATCTCAAACTCTGATTTGAGTGTTTGCAATCGTGCCTTTTGTACTCGATCTTCTCCCACATATCTTGTCTTGAGTGCATCCCACACTTCTTTTGCGGTCTTATAACTTGCAACTTGTAATACTAAATCTTCTGGCAACGCTTGAAATAAATATGCCATCGCGGCTTTGTTTTTCTTCCCATCAGTGTTTGTGCCTGGTTCTATAAATTCCCATATACCATTTGCTTCCAAAAACGTTTTGAATCGAATAGCCCAAACAGGGTAATTTTTAGAGTTTAAAACCGGACATTGAAACTGTACCAATGATCCCACAAGTGCATTATTGTTGCTACTGCTTGATTCTGGCATGTTTCTGGGTTTTCTGGTCTTCTTCCTTCCAATCTTTAACGAGTTTCTAGTGGTTGTTTATCACAAACAATCAGCCTCTTCAAACTGTTTCGCCCACTCTGTTTTTTGTTCTTCTTCTTCAGCCTCTGCAACGATTCTTCAACCTTGCTCTGATGCCATTGTTGGCCCAGGTTTCAATCACACACAAATATCTATAGAATCACTCTTATTTGTTCTTAAACAAAGTATACAATCACTGTATTTTGTTAATCTGTTTTCTGGTTTCTTTGGGGTGTTTGGTTTCTGAGAATAAAACGAATAATAAAACAGTAACAAGGTATAAACTTAATAACGATATATTTTTTATTTGAGTAAACGATTACAAAGGTTATATAGGTTGTGAAGAGACACCAAGTTTCATGATAAGTCACGTCTCTTCACCCTTTAACCGTTTTACATAACGACATACCTAATAACTAACTTAAATGGGCTGTGTTTGGGTTATTAGAGTTCGACCCATACACAAAGTCATATATGACCCATTACAGTTTACAGACAAATACTAATACTAACATAATGTTACTGTTATATCTAATCTATCTTTACAAGCATTATAAATAATTCCAATACTCCTCCCTAATGCTTGTAAGGATGGTACTTGCTTCACAATCTATCACAGATCCTTTTCACTTGTTTGTTTCACACAACTTGGCTTCGCACCGTCTTTAATTTGATCATTCACTGATATGTTCTTCACGAAACTGTCCTTCACGGCAAACTTGGTTATAACCTTTCTTTCACAGAATTTTGACTTGATTCATTCACTGAATTTCTTCATTGCACCCTTCACAGGTTACTTCCCGCATCACACGGTTTTGTCTTGATTGCGTCACACAATCAAGCGTCTTTGATCTTTCTAATTTTCATCAATAAGGCACATCAGAAGTGCCGGTTCATCATCATCATTCTCCATCAATAGTGCCGCATCTTCCTTCTTTTTCTTGCTTAAACATTCATATGCATAGTGCCCAAGTTTTCCACACTTGTAGCAATTTACTTGCGACTTATCATCATACCTTCGCGGTTTGTTGTTGTCTCCTTCCGTCTCATTTGAAGTGTGTCCTTCATCTTTATATGTCCCCCTGCCTTGTCCTTTTGAAAAGTATTGTCCACGCTTTCCAAAACGCCTTCCTTGATTGTTGTGACGTGTCAACAATAATTCGTTTTGATCGTCACTTTCCTTCTTCTTCTTAAACTTTATTCTCTCTTCGAAAGCCTTCAATCTTCCAATCGCATCATCTAACGTCATTTTGTCTAGATCACAATGTTGCTCTATGGATGCAACAATTTGTATGAACCTATCCGGTACAGAATTCAGAAATTTTTGTACTAGGGTTGGTTGATCAAAAGTTGAACCCAAACTCGACGCCTTGGTCACAATCTCATTTATCTTCGCGATAAATGCATCAATTGTTTCTTCCTCGTTCATTTGCAACATCTCAAACTCTGATTTGAGTGTTTGCAATCGTGCCTTTTGTACTCGATCTTCTCCCACATATCTTGTCTTGAGTGCATCCCACACTTCTTTTGCGGTCTTATAACTTGCAACTTGTAATACTAAATCTTCTGGCAACGCTTGAAATAAATATGCCATCGCGGCTTTGTTTTTCTTCCCATCAGTGTTTGTGCCTGGTTCTATAAATTCCCATATACCATTTGCTTCCAAAAACGTTTTGAATCGAATAGCCCAAACAGGGTAATTTTTAGAGTTTAAAACCGGACATTGAAACTGTACCAATGATCCCACAAGTGCATTATTGTTGCTACTGCTTGATTCTGGCATGTTTCTGGGTTTTCTGGTCTTCTTCCTTCCAATCTTTAACGAGTTTCTAGTGGTTGTTTATCACAAACAATCAGCCTCTTCAAACTGTTTCGCCCACTCTGTTTTTTGTTCTTCTTCTTCAGCCTCTGCAACGATTCTTCAACCTTGCTCTGATGCCATTGTTGGCCCAGGTTTCAATCACACACAAATATCTATAGAATCACTCTTATTTGTTCTTAAACAAAGTATACAATCACTGTATTTTGTTAATCTGTTTTCTGGTTTCTTTGGGGTGTTTGGTTTCTGAGAATAAAACGAATAATAAAACAGTAACAAGGTATAAACTTAATAACGATATATTTTTTATTTGAGTAAACGATTACAAAGGTTATATAGGTTGTGAAGAGACACCAAGTTTCATGATAAGTCACGTCTCTTCACCCTTTAACCGTTTTACATAACGACATACCTAATAACTAACTTAAATGGGCTGTGTTTGGGTTATTAGAGTTCGACCCATACACAAAGTCATATATGACCCATTACAGTTTACAGACAAATACTAATACTAACATAATGTTACTGTTATATCTAATCTATCTTTACAAGCATTATAAATAATTCCAATAGTAGCTTCATAGCATAAACCAAAAAACACAAGAAAAGTTTCGACCCCCACCCCCAACACAGCTTACAACGAGTCAGTACCAGGTGGAAGTCTACCATCACGGAGGGTCCGACGAGTCATTACAACGAGTTAGTACCAGGTGTTAGTTATTTTTGTTCAACTTTATGTTACTTTTCTATATTCTATTACAAAAGATGTTTATGAGCATGTATGATCACATGCCATAGATAATCAGTTACATCAGTCATATACGCTTTAAATATTCACTAGACATCAAGACGTTAAGTTAATCATATATAAGATGAGGAATCTGCAATGAAGACCCTTTTGTACGTTAGTCTTCCAAGAAGAATTACATGTGAACTGCTCTATCCCAACCTACTACCCAAACAGGTGGCCCGTTGGCCTAATGCGAGTTGAATTATGTTGATACTTATCTTCGGCGGGTAAAAGTTAAACTAGCAAAATAAGTGAAATGGATATAAGTGTTAATGGTCAAGTATGTAAAATATTCACCCTTTCTTTTACCCGTTACCCAATTGAGTATAATTGTGAGTGAGTACACTATTGTGAAAATTAAGAAAATATTGACAAGACCTATTCAAATCAAATGAATTTCGGCTTTGACATACTGTTCCTTTTATGCAAATAATAGCTCCGTTCGACATAATGTTCCTTTTATAACGGATAATCACCATTTAGTTTTTAGGAGTCCTTCATAGCTTTATACCAAAATGATGCACACCCTAAGCTTCTATATTTTGAAAATTAACAGATTAGTTCGGTGTACATTTATCAGATTAGTTTTGCTCACGAACATGCTAGAAGAAAGACGAGCTAATCCTTGGAAAGTCAAAAGTGATTTATTTGATTATGTACTTGAAGTACTCGACCGAATTAATACAACACTTACATAAGCGATTGCACTAGAGTTGATGTTTGTATTGGTATTTGTAAGCTTTGAAACAATTTTTCAATAGGATGTAAACACAAATCACCCTCTAATCATCTGATATATAGTTATTTGGGAAAAGATTTTAGTTCCAGTTTGTTAGCATTAATGCATATATATTAGGAAAAACACACGACAACTTAAACCTTAATCTTCATTTTGTGCAGTCCAATTATTAGATAAAAAATTAATAGTAATGAAACAACAATAATAAAGATGAAAAGGTATGTTGTGAAACTCAGTAGAAGTTATATTTTTCATTTGTCATTTTCATTATTTATAAATGAGCGTTTGTAAATGTATTGCAATAGATATGTAACTACTAAGTATAGAGGTTCGCCTTGACCTGAATAAAAGTTGATTTACTATAAAATTGTAATTTTAGTATGTACTTGCTAAAATTTGATTCGTAATACATGTTACTTAATATTTTATATATGTTGTTTTTATACGGTTGGTTTGGGAGTTAATTACGGGTCTCGAAAAGATATCACCATCCAGGAACTTCATTGGCTGCCTAATAAAAGTAAGATGTATGGGTGTGTTAGGTAAACGGAGTGGTAGCAGTGAGCAGTAACCGTAAGCAGTTTTCGTGAGCTGTGAGCATTAATAGGGAGCAGTAGTTGTCACCGCTCATTTGTCACAGCTTTTTAAACAAGCATTGAAGAATTAGTCTTCTTATAAACACCGCTCACCGCTCATGTGCCAGAGCACATAAGTACGAGTTAGAGGCTATGTTTGGCGCGGAGCTTTTGGGGCGATGAGCGATGAGGTTTTTAATTTTTATTGTTCGTTTGGAAAAGGAGCGGTAAGCTTTGTTATTGTTTAGGAATGCTCATTTTTCCAATGCTTTTTTAAAAAGCTGTGAGCGGTGAGCTATGGCAACTGCTCACAACTCACTGCTACAGCTTATTGCTACTTTTACCAAACACACCCAGAATATCAGATATTGTGTTTTCTACGATCATTACAATTTGCTTAATGCACAAGTCCATGACTTACTCTTTATGACTTACTCCTAAAGAGTTATCATTAATTTTCATTTGGTACTTCTATTTGTTTGAATGTATGTTAATTGATAAAGTACCAAGCATCAATGCAATGCTCCCACGGCAACGCGTGGGCTAAACGATTCTTTATAACTAATTCTCTACATGTTTAATTTGTAGGTCCGAATTTTTTCAGTGATGGATGAACGGTTTTTAGATGCAATCAGTGAAAGGCCAAGGAAAAAGACGTATATCAGGAGGAACAATTGTATATCACTGAGGTTTTGTTACAAAAATGGTTTAGAGCATTAGAAAAGATAAAAGTAAAGTTCCACTGTGCGAGGGTGACGCATATGGTAAAGAACTTCTCATATGGTGTCTTGAACATTCCTTAATAGTTTATTAACTTTTTTTTTCCTTCTTATCGGATAATTTATTTCGCATTTGAACACACAACATATACTTTGTTCTAGCGGATAATTTATTAACTTCTGCTTTCTCTTATCGGATAATTTATTAACTTTTATTTTCTCTTATCGGATGAACATTAATTTCTTTTCGTTCTAAATACTCTAGATAAATTTTTATAATTGATTAACCGTTAATTATATATTTTTTTTGCTACAACGATTTTTTTTAAACAAAAAATGTTGTACACACAAAACTTTACTTATAAAGTTCATACAAATCTAAACAACCATGTTGACTTATGCAAAAATGACTTAACTATTGCAATTGGACATGAAATGAAAATAAAGTTATACAATTACATCGTTTATACAATATTTTTTAATGGCATATCATTTCTTAAGTTTTATTCTCTTTTATATGATTACTGTTCATTTCTTTATGTTCTTTATTCAGTCTATAAATATTTCACGATGTCCGTAATTAATTAATCGTCACTTAATTTATTCCTTGAAAATTCACAACCCTACACAACCCTACACCTTACACATTTTTTCTTGATAGTACTAACTAACATGTTTATAAATACCCTCAGAAGAAAAGGCGTCATCATAAGTCGATGGATATTGATTATGATGGTAATTATATATTCTCTCCTTATGTTAATAATAATGATGTTCTCTGAGAAAAGCAAACCAGTTTTGTTTTATGTTTAGTTATTGCATTTTATTACCTAGGTAGTTCTCAGATAGAGATTTCATCTTATGGAAAAAAATTAAAAGAAGGGATATTTGGGGCTACTGTGAAACAGCAGCAGTAAAGGGGTCAATTGGGTCATTTTAAACGGGCGTTTGGATGCCTTTTAGTGGGAGTTTGGGTAATTTATGGCCTGCTGCAAAATCAGTAGTAAAGGAATCTCCAGGTTGCTTTTGTAAGGGGTTTTGGATGATGTAAATGGGTGTTCGGGGTTGCTGTAAAACCGCACCAGTAAGTTAGAACATGACCAGGCTACTTAAGAGCTACTTAAAAACTGAATTTGTATTGCTAACGTATCTTTGAACTTAAAAAAGATCGATTCTTTTGGGGCTTCATGCTCGGATTTATATTTGATAAACTTCCATACTAAAAATTGTTTGCTTGAAAAATGAGTACTATTGCATCTACATAAGTTTAAATTTCCCAATTTCTATTGTTTACATGACCTGAACATGATTCAATTATTGCAGATGGAATTTTCAGTTAGATTCACTTATTCAACGAACACATATATTACTAAATTCAAACATTAGAATCAAATGAATACAATGGCAATATATTTTGCTAACTTTTTGTTTTATGTAGCCATGTGCATGTATGGCCTTGCTGAATATATGCTACTTAATGTTTTAATTTGTTAATTTTAGTGCTCTACTCAACTACCTAATCACTATTTCCACCTTATTTACAGGTATGGAGAATGCATAACAAAGGAACGCCATTACAAGTAAGTGATACTATTATAGCTGAATCAAGTATTAATCCATCTCAAGTTTAAAGATCAATTGAGGTTGGGTTACTATGTGTTAAAACTATAATTATTCTAATTATAAGTTAAACATGAAAAAACCCGTGAAAAGATGCTGACGAACTGATTGGTATGGGTATAAAAATAATCTTTTGGGACATGATATAACTCACCAATACATTAAATGGGTATGCAGGTGACGTGATTCAACATTTTTCTTCTGATTGGCAATCGGGCACTTAAAACTTTCAGACACATTAACTTGTGGTATTACTTTTTGTAGGACAACCATTGCCGGTAATGAAGCAGCGTGTTCCTATGACCGTGTCGTACAACAAATAGTCTATTTATTTCGAAAATGCCAACACTGTGGAAATTCTCTGATGGTATAGGTTTTGGGTTTGTGGAGTTGTAAGACCAGGTTCAAAAATCTTCATTAAAGACCAAGCAGTCGAAACTTAGCCATATTTATGTAAGGTGTTTCTGTTACAGGTATCAATCAAAAATCAGTTTATTTAAATCTTTACACCTTTCTTAGGAAATTACATTTTTGGCCGTGATAACCGTATGTGTATGTTGGAGCAACGTGCATAGAAGGTTTTAAGTCAATTAACGTGTTTATACGAGCACAATCTTTTATCTCTTTTATAGTCACCATATTAGGCTGTATGGATCATATCCAGTTTGTCAGTTACACTATCTCCAAAAGGTGACATTTTTTTAACGGGTCAAAAAGGTTCTAATATGATTGCGGCAGTTATATCATTTGTGTTGTCATTATTTTTAATTAAATGATTTAATAGGATTTGTTCTTTAAAAGTAAACTATGACCATTTTCACCCATAACAATTTAGCTCTCTATATAAGTACATAAGCTCACAAGTATTATTGGCGCTTCCAACCACTGTAAATGTCAAATAGGTACACTTTTGATTAGGTAGTAGTCGAGAAGTAGATTATCACCCATAGAAAGGTAGTTACGGGCCACTCACCTATATGATTCGAATAAGATAATAGAAAGATGTATGTAGGCTAATGATGAAGCCGTAGGGAAGAAATCTTAGATCACTATAGACGGAGATTATGACATTAGTGAAGAAGTTTCACTTGGTATGGTGTCTGCTGGTGGATCACATGTCGGTGGGAGGTGAAGACATATATAATTAACATTTATTCAAAATCATGAAAAGGGAACAAAATCAAATTTTACAACTAATGATCAGTACAATATATGTTTACTGCACAATACTCTATCTACTCTATATAGGCAAAAGAAGTGACTAATCTATAATTTTTAATTAAATGATTTAATAGGATTTTGTTCTTAAAAAGTTAACTATGACCCTTTACACATAATAATCTATAGTATTTTGTTCAATTGATTAGCATGTTCTAGAGAAGTTCAATTCTATAGATACACAATCAAGTTCACAGGTATGTCTATATTCCTTATCACAGTCCTTATCACATAAATCAACACTTATGCATGGTAAAGTCAATAGAGTGTGAAGTATTCTTCATTATTCATATACAAAGTTGATACATGTCTATAATGAATATCAACTTAACATCAACTAAGCACAATACTCATTTTGAGCAAAGCATCTGGTTGCTATAAACATTCAAGTGATGGTCACCACTAGAGGAACGAGTTCGAAGGATGATATTATGCGGCTATATCAACCTGTACATTTTCTTTTTGGCACTCCTATAAGAATTCTTGATCTAACCAAAAAAACAAATTTGCAAAGTTGATAATTCTACAATGCTGGTGATGGATGAGGTAATATGAATACCATTTTCATCTTTTATCATTTCTTTTCGTCAACTATTCCCACAATGAAAGTGTCTCATCAAGTGATTTAGCATAACATTGAATCTGGCTTTTTATTACTTACAACTATCATTTATTTGATGGCTTAATTATAGTTGCAAATCAACTAATCTATCATTTTCTACAACTTTGTGAAATGGGTAGACATATTAGCCAAGACAATTACAGAATTGGCTTATTCGCACAAGTAAAGTTGCGTGCTATATTTGAATGTGTTGTGAATGCGGTTCGTTATGGTATGAATCGGGTGCCTTTTAAGTATACTATTTCAAGACAAGGTAATCTTGAGTTAGATTAAGTGTTAGGTGTTGATTAAGCAGAAGGTAGAAAAAGTGTGATTATAGTGTCAAGAATTATTTGTTGTTCACCTTCTTTAAGCGGTGCGATTAGGATTAACTCGTGGAATATTGAGTCGGTCACAGAGGCTATGAGATCTGCCATCACGATACCTAATAACGAGAAGAAACCGGGACATGAAAAGCAATACAAGTATGTTAGTTCCCATGATGTTGCTTATTGGGCTAGAAGTTATGATGTGATAAAGACCATAAATACACAAAATCAATAACCAACGTTGTGTATAATTAAGATTTAATCTTGTGGATAATATATTAACTTCTATTTTCTCAGGATGAACATTTTCACTTCTTTTCATTCTTAATGCATTCAAAAGATATATTTGTATGTTTTTAGTTGAGTTACCTTAGCTTACTTTTGTCAATCATATATTATTTTCCGTTAACTAATACCTTCCAACGATAATTATAAACCGCACATCGTTTCAAACCATAAACTACTGATTTAACTGTCACCTACAAAAAGGGAAAAAACCAATACATAATGCTAAAAATTTTAAAATATATAAAAAAACAAGACATCTATAACAAAAACAAAAATGTCAAAACAATTACAATGTACGTCAATCTTACCTTAAAAAAACACGTAAACTAATACAAATTAAAATTAAAAATAAAACAAAAGAAAACCAACCTGTCTTTAAGAACCAAAATTTCGTTAAGTAACACCATCAAAACAAAAATTATAAGTCATTACGTCAATCTTACCTTTAAATAAAAAATAATTAACATAAACTAATACATTTAAAAAAACATACTTAAAAAACAAATTTCCGTTAAGTAACACCATCAAAAGTAAAATTATAAGACATGCCCGCCCATTGGGCGGGCTTCGAAAACTAGTACATATATATATATATATCTATATACATATATATATATACATATATATATATATATGTATATATGTATATATTATGTATATATATATATATATATATATATATATATATATATATATATATATATATATATATATATATATATATATATATATATATATATATATATATATATATATATATATATATATATATATATATATATATATATATATATATAATATATATATATATATATATATATATATATATATATATATATATATATATATATATATATATATATATATATATAATATATATATATATATATAGATATATATATATATACATATATATATATATATATACATATATATATATATATATACATATATAAGACATGTCGACGGCATAATTACAAAATAATTAATCTAAGATTAATTATTTTGTTAATTAACGTTATTGTCCCGTCGACATTGTCGACGGGATAATAACTCCCCCGTTAAAATTTGTTGACCGAAAAAAGTGTGGGTCCCACGTAAGTCGACGGGATAGTCGTTCCCGACGAGGCACAGCCGACAAGAGGGAGCCGTCGTCATGTCGACGGGATAATATACGCCCGTCGACATGACGACGGGATGGCCCCGAAAATGTCGACGGGAGTGGCGTCGAATGTAGTAGTGTGTGGACCTTTATTTACGGTTAAACCAGCCATAAGCGTATAACGTATATGATCCTAACGAGTGTGGATATTATTTTATGCACTAGATCAATCTTTTTTAGGAGAACCTACTCCTACATCATATCGTCATTATTCCTACAATAAATAAAAGGTCACATTATTCCTACAATAAATAAAAGGTCAGATTCCTCATAATCATAAAGTTTAAAAAATGCTGGTGAATAAGTATTGTTCTTTTGCTTAGTAGTGGTCGATCGTTTTGTTGTTGATTTGCCTTTAATATTTATCACCTACAACAATCTATTAATCATTTTCTTTCATAAAAGTATATGATTGTCCATGAATTTTAAATGGAATTAATTGACTGCACACGTTATACCCACGCTTCACGTAACTAGGAATCTAGGATAGACGAACCTAGCTAGCTTGCTCATAAAGTCCTTACATGATCTGAATTGTTGCTAGGACATAACTAGAGGTAACACATAATGAAAATTAGTTAATGTTTGATGGGAGAATTGATGAAAAGTAATTACAACCGCTCATTTGAGATGCATTGACATGAATTAAATGCATCTCTATTCATTTAGACACATCTGTTATCATTTCGAAAGTGATTTTGATGTGAAACAGATGTAAAGTAGCATTATCCACATTTGATATGCAGATGATGAATAATACATAAGACCCATCTAATTTGATTAAATGCATCTAATATATGTATAATAGACTATAGACCCGCGGGTGGCAATAAAATGTTTTCTATTTGACATAATCAATAAAAATGTCCTGGGTATTGAACATTTCCAGGAGGAGAATGTCCCTCTCCCTAAGATTTGTAGAAAATATTTGAAGTAGATGCTGACTCGAGCATTTCCGATAATTCAAGCATTTCTGATAACCATATTGAAATTTGTAGAAAAGATTTGACTGAGTTGGTGTTTTACCTAGGGTGGGACATGCCTGCTTATAATGACGGTTTGCTTGTCTTGACCTGTTGGTGGTATCTCCCTGTGCCCTATGACCGATGTGTCCTTGGCTTGCTTGCCTGATGATTGATGTACAGTGCTATCTGCTTTCTGCTTTCCCTTGGAGGATCACTTACGATTGTTGTTATGCCTGCCTTTGTTGGGAACTGGATTTGAGAACGGATTGTGGAGACTTCCACATGCACCTGCTGTATCGCTTCCCTTACCAACAAGGCGTAGTATATGATGTGTGCCTTGATTAAGTGGAACTCTAAGATTGTTGTTTTTTTCAATGGATGTGTCCCAATGATTGCCTCTAGGTAGATTGTTTCCTTAGGCTTGTGTCATTCAGAGAAAGCCAAGTAGAGTGGTTGTTGGAGGACGTACTTTGCTTTAGACGTGGTCAGGTAGTTGTTCAAAGCAGTTAGCATACATAATATTGACTAAGCTCCCCCATCCAGGTAGATCCCGCTTTCTAAGTGTTAAACAGTTACGGATGTGATGACTATTGGATCAGCTAAGAGCGTGAATTCTCCATCCAGAGGGCATGTCTTGCCTAATTGTTGCTCCTAGAAGATGCCCTAGTGTTTATCATATGGATGCGATGTAGCTCAACATCCTTGCCACCTATCCTCTTTCTGGTTGCCTGGCATAAGTGTTCAAGCTCTCCACTTCGAATTGCCCTTTCAATTTCTTTTTTGAGATCTATGCACTGGTTCGTATCGTGCCCATGATCGACATGAAACTTACAAAATTGCTTTGTGTTCTTTTCGCTTTCCTCCCTTAGTGGTGGAGAGCCTTGCCATTTGTGTGTGACTTCAATTCCTTCTCTGTAGCCAGGATTTTAGCGGGTGTCTTTGTTAAGGTTTTCAGGAGAGTTTCTCGTGCCTCGATCCTATGATCACGATGACGTTCTTCCCTTATCTGATGTGTCTACTTGAAATCCCGCCTGGTAACTTGGCACAGGCTGCCTGCCGTTGTTGTTGCTTCTGTCTTCGACTCTTGCGATATTCTTTTTGCTTATCTTTGTGAACTCCTGGAGCGATCCAACATTTCTTGCCATGTTTTTGGTGTTTTGCAAGTACCTTTGATATAAAATTGTCCCTTGGTCTTATTACCAATGAATGCTGAAATCTTCTGGTCGTCCTTGACTCCTGATATCTTACTTGCTTCGTCATTAAATCTTTTAGTGAAACTGATCCGGTGTTCGTCCTAAACTTGCTTGATGAATTTTAGGTTTACGTAATCGCCTATTTATTTCCATCTAGGTTGGAAGTTCTTGATAAACTTTTTCA
>LBNU01024718.1:34306-53651 GCA_014162995.1 Artemisia annua | reverse complement strand
AGGGACACGTTTACGTTGCTTAGTTAAAGGGATACATTATCAGTTTTTAGGTGATAACTAACCCTAATAACTAACTTGAAGTTGTTAACATTCCTAAAAGGAAGTTAGACCCGTCAAAGTAAACGTCTAAAAAGAGTTTCTCGAAATGGTACTTTCTACTCGGATAAATCCTTTCGAATACTAACATTTGTTGTTTCGTCAATTCGTGGGTCAATTCTGAGTCGAGCTTGCACAAGATAAAACTTTTGACATCATATTTTAATCACTTTTCATCTTCTCCCCCTCAAAAATAGCATATCAAATGTTGTTTTTGTAAACTTTTTGATTAAAATATGCCTTTTCGAGTCTTATGGGGAGAAATTAATCAAGACTTTAAGATTTAGAACGATGTTTTTGATCAAGTACTCCCCCTCAACAAGTGATTACTTATTGAGGTGTAATACTTGTCTTTTGAGCAGAATTGTAAAAATCATGAAAAGTTTGTTAATTCTACTCAAAAGTAAGAAGCTTTCGCTCCTTATATGAGGATTGTAGCACTGATGTGTACCACAGGGTCCTTTAAGTACAAAGTGCGGGTTGTACACTGTTATGTGTGCACAAGCCGTAGTAATTTACAAATCAATCATACTTTTGAATGGAAAATCACAAAAGAAGCATTTTCGGGCGTTTTCAAAGTGAAAAAGTGCGGAAAACAACAAAAACTCAAAAGACCTTGAAGATTACTGAAGGTGACGCCTTCACACTCTACTAAGTGACGCCGTTAGGAACAAGTGAAGTCCAGAAGTGGAAAAAAGACTCGTGACGATCCAGAGAGTTCGTAGTGTAAATTGTGGCTCCTTTTTTCATATTATACCTAAGGACTTCTAATATCTAACTATTGGTGTTGTCCTTGGGTAGATCCCTCAGTTCTGGCGGATCATAGGACGGTTATTCCTAACTTTAGTCACCTTGTAACTCCATGACTATCCTATTGATGCCTTTGAACCAAATATTTGAAAATCTCTCAAAGTGTTTATGTGTATAAAACTTTTTGTTAACACTTTGAGGGTTTTGATTTCTTATGAAAGACTCCCCCTCCACATATGCTCATGAGTGTTTTCAGAAATTTGCACATGCGGGAGGAGTTGGCACTTTTGAATTGATCTACTCTTAATAGACATGTACCCGAAGGACACGTTTACGTTGCTTAGTTAAAGGGATCCATCATTAGTTTTTAGGTGATAACTAGCCCTAATAACTAACTTGAAGTTGTTAACATTCCTAAAAGGAAGTTAGACCAGTCAAAGTAAACATCTAAGAAGAGTTTCTTGAAACGGTACTTTCTACTCGGATAACTCCTTTTGAATACTAACATTTGTTGTTTCATTAATTCGTGGGTCAATTCTGAGTCGAGATCGCACAAGATAAAACTTTTTGACATCATATTTTAATCACTTTTCATCTTCTCCCCCTCAAAAATAGCATATCAAATGTTGTTTTTGTAAACTTTTTGATTAAAATATGCCTTTTTGAGTCTTGTAGGGAGAAATCAACAAGAACTTTTAGATTTGAGAACGATGTTTTTCGTCAAGTACTCCCCCTCAACAAGTGAATATTAATGGAGGTAAAATACTTGTCTTTTGAGCATAATTGTAAAAATCATGAAAAGTTTGTTAATTCTACTCAAAAGTAAGAAGCTTTCGCTCCTTATGTGAGGATTGTGGCACTGATGCGTACCACAGGGTCCTTTAAGTACAAAGTGCGGGTTGTACACTGTTATGTGTGCACAAGCCGTAATAATCACAAATCAATCAATATATAATGAAAATATTGAAATGTTAATACCAGAAGCTAAGTGTCACCAGCAGACATGGCTTCAAAGTCTGTGAATCGAGGATCAGGTCGTCTGAATGTCAAGACCGGAAATGATGGTCGAACGCCGATGTAGCTTTCCAATCTCCTGATCTACTCACGACGATACAATCTTTCTTCCACCATATGAACAAAGTTGCATATCATCCTCCTTGCATTAGCTTTCCACCTAGTGTTTTCCCCTTTGCTTAACCACTTCTTATCATCCAGCAATCTTTCAACTAAACCATCACGAACTCGTTTTAGCGTGTCATCACAGAATTTCTGAATCTCATCAAACCTCATGTAGCAGAGCTTGTTCTTCTTGTTGAGGTAGGTGATTCCAAATGATGGTTGCTGTATGAGCGTGTACTGTGACGATTCTTGAATTCCAGGAAATGTGAGTTATGGTTTGGTTAGGTTGAGCTTGTTCTGATAACTTTCAACGCCCAGCTGAAGATCTTCCACTCTTTCTTGAACTATTAATCATCTGATGTAGAGAAGTAGTGAAGCAATGAAGTTGTATTGAGTTTACTTTGGGAAGCGCAACATCTTTCCTTGAACCTTTTCCAAATACATGTCTTCAATGTCATTGAGGTTGAGATCAGGGAAGTCTGCTTTACAAAATTTTTACTCCTTTTCATCTTGCCTCTTGACGACTATTTCTTTCATGAAAGTGTAGTTGAATCTCCGCGACTCTAAGATTTCTATGATTGCAACAATGCGAGAATTGTGCTTCACGTTTTCACTTGACGTCAAATGTAGTCTGTGAGTGTAGCCGAGTTTTCGTTTGTCTGGCCAGTGTTGAATACCAAGGAGAGCTTCTCTGTTGTAAGTTACAATGGAGTTGCTGAAGATCGGTGTAGTTTCTTCAATAGATGGCAGTTCATATCTGGCAGCTTGGACGGAGATCGTCAGTGAAGAAGCATATCTTTCTTTTGAGGTCTCATGGGCATGTTGAAGATATCTGAGATCGTTGTTGAAGAAGAATCGGTAGGAAATCTTGGGCTTTTCTGGGAATCCTTGCAGAGGTAGTGGCTTTGTCCAATCGGTGAAGTAGGGCTCGTTGTGCTTGGAGTGGGCATCGAAGTTGGCTTCAGGATTCAGCCAATCGAACGAACCAGATAAGGCACAAGCAATGTTCTCCATGTGATACTGGAGTTCAACATTGTTTCCCGATCACTTCTTTAGAAAGTCCATAGCTTCACGGTTGATCCTTCGTAATTCAGCCTTAGTCATTGTCTCTACTTGAAGACCCGTCATGATACTTTGAGCGTATTACAAAGTGTTTCCCGGTAGTGGTTCTTGGGCTTCAAGTGGAGGTTGTGACTTGATCATCTCTGTAAACCAATCAGCTTTCGGAGCTTCATCTACATCTAACCATGAGAATGGTTTTGATCTCTTCTTTTTTTCTTAGATTTTGTAGACTTTCCTTTTTCTTGAGTCATTGACGTCGATGATGGTCCATGTTGTGATTCAGGAGTGTGTGATTCATGAACGGTTGTTTTTGGCTCTTCCTGATCATCTGGTTGAAGCATGAATGGTTCTTCTGCATGTGTTGGACAGGATCCTGAGGCTGGTGCTTGCTGATGTGTGGTTGGAGCTTTTGAATGCTTGGCTGGTGGTTTCTGTGAGGATGATGGTTCTTTGGTAGTCCTAGATTTCTTGCGTTTGGAATCAGAATCAGGATCATCATCTTTTCTTGATCGTTTATGTTTTCCAGTCGCTTCTTTGCATGATTCTTTGGAGGCAATAACTTTCAATGCCTCAAACATTGTTGATCCTTCAGGAGTCATTTCCTTTTTATCTCGAAGTCTAGCAGCTAACAAGGCTTGTAGTTGCTCTGTCGTGAGATCAGTTAGTGCGGTTAGAGCCCTGTCCGTTCGAAGATAGAAATGTGTTGACTGAAGCATTCGTTCAATGTTGTGCTTAATCCTGGTATTCAACTCTGTTTGAATCGGCTTGAGGAGCTTTGACACAACAGGTGTGGTGAGAGCAACAAGATTGTCGTTGAGAAATTCTTCAGTGTATGTTATGAGCATGGTGTTCATGTCGGCTTGCATGAACCTATCAACCAGTGCTGTTGAGTCTTGAAGATCCTTGACTTGTTGTGTCAATGTTGTGACCTGTTTTGTCAGCTTCTGAACTTGTCCTTAAAGATCGCCACCCTGTGTTTGTTTGTCTTTCTTCTTTCGTGCCAGTGCAACAGCTTGCTTGACTCTTTGTGATGTTGTGGTGACAAATGAGCTAGCTTTTTTCTTGATCGATTTATGCTTTGATGTTGTTTTTGATGGTGGTGGAGATGAATGGTGTGATGATGATGGTGAAGATGATTCCTTGTCAGATCCAGACAGAGGAGGAGTAGGATCCTTTGGCGGAGAACCCATGGGAACTGGAGGATCCTTTGGAGGTGACTATTGATGAAGTGAGTGTTGAGATGAGTTAATGAAGTCGTCGGTGTCAAAAAATTGCTCTTCTTCTTGTTCATTTATCTTTTGATCTTTAGGTTGTTCTTCCTGAGGCAATCTTTCTGTCTCCTCACTAGCTTTCATCAAGAGTTCCTCTTCTATTTGCATCTGAGCAATGAACTCCGGTGTGATGAACTCAGAAGTCTCTAGTTGCTTTTGTAAACCATCAGCTGTTTCCTCGGTAGCTTCCTTCATGATGACATTTCCTTCTGCATCTTTTTCTTCTTCTTTGGTGTTAAGTGGAATTTCTTGAACCAAAGTTGAAGGAGTAATCAAGGTGCTACTTGAGCCACCCTCTTGTTCAAGTTGATTGAGTGGTTGTGGATGAGGTTGGTGTTCGAGGAGGCTAAGACGTGCAGCTTCTTTGGGTTCCTTTTGAAGTTGCTTCTCTTCCGCTCTTGTGTCGACAATGATGCTTTTCAAATTGCGTTTATCGACCAAGGGTTCAGTAGCTGGTTCATCTTCTTCTTCATCATTTGCACCACCACTAGGTTCATTGATGCTTGTCCCTTTACCTTTCCTTTCTCCCTGATGTAGAGTTCCCATGCTAATCTTCTTTGCCTTTTCGAGCTCGGGGAACTCCTCTTCATCTAACCTCACCCTTCATTCAAAATCTTCTTCATCATCTGATTCGGTTTCAAATTCTGATTCACTTTCAGAAGGTGATGGTGTTGGTTCATCTTGGATTGTTTGTTTTGGAGTGATCTTTCTACGAGGTCTCGTAGAAGGTTTTGGTGAAGACTTGGTTTTTGGTGAAGTTGTAGTGCTGCTGGTGCTTCCAGTCTTGCCACCACTTTTGCTCCGTGTTTCCCTCTTAACAATGGATTCGTCTTCATCACCAGTGTATCCTACTCTCCCTGATTGATGAGCTTTGTCGTAGATTTTGTAGTTATGTGTCTTTCGAATGTTGTCATCAAGGAAGTAGTCTGGAATCCTCATTCCCTTAGTCCTTGTTGTGAACTTTATGGTTTTGACAAATGCAATCTTAAAATCTTTGTTGTAGATGTCTTTTGGTTCAGTACAATCATGCATTCTCTTGAGGTAGTCTGGTGTATTGCCGCAGAAGCGCTCAATAAGCATCTTTGTGAATCTAACGAACGGTATCACATTCCTTTCATGATCTGTTTGGATGTGATGGATCAAGTCGCTCATTATTGAACTGGCAAAGTTGATTGGTTGCATGCTCATCATTCCCCAAAATACTTGCAGATGCTCTAGTCGTGGATGTTCATGACCACTTTTTCTGCCTGAAATAGATCTCACAATCAACATGTAGAATGTTCTCCATGGTTGTGGTAGATATTTGACGTTGAATCTTGACAGTCTGATGAGTGGCAGTTCATCTTGAACATCGTATCCTAGATCAATGAGATAATCTAGGATTTCAAGTTCAGTTAACATGGGACGGAATTCTTTTGGTGTAGGAAGCATAAGAACAGTTCGTAGGACATCATGATCCACGGTGTAGACTTGACGATCCAATGTGACATTGAAGGATTCATCATCCAAGTTGGCTTGAGCTGTGTACCAGAACTGATGAATGTAGAAGATTGGAACTGATGTGGATTTGGTGAGCATAGACTTGCAGGGATGAGCCAGTAGAATGTCTTTAACAATCTTGCACGAATCTTCTGGAATTCGAAGTTTGTTGAAGTCAATTCGTGGATTGTTTTGGCCAATGGTGATGTTGTAGTCAGGCGGGACAATTTCACCGAGTGTGAGTAATGGAAGAGTTTGTTCGGGAACATTTTCGTTATGTTCAGCCATTGTTTTCCTTTTCAACATGCTCCTTGATGAAGTGATAACGGAGATCAATGTGCTTAGACATTGAATGCAGAACCGTGTTGCATGAGATTGCTGTCGCATTTTTCGAATCACGGTACATCGGAATATTGTTGAATAAGTAACCGTAGTCCATTAGTTGTGTACGCATCCAAATGACTTGTGCACAACAGGCAGACATGGCAACATATTTAGCTTCTCTTGACGATAGTGAAGTGCAATCCTGCTTCTTTGATTGCCAAGACACAAGTTTATCTCCAAGAAACTGCAAACCACCAGAAGTACTTTTGCGTGTATCCATACACCCTGCATGATCAGCGTCTGAAAAAGCTATTAGTTCAAAACCGGAATCCTTCGGATACCAGATCCCCAAGTGAATGGTTCCCTTTACGTATCAAAGATTCTCTTAGCCTCATTGAGGTGACGTTCAGTAGGACTGGACTGATAGCGAGAGCACATAAATACAACAAATACAATATACGGTCTACTAGGGGTGAGATACATGAGTGACCCAATAATACTTCGGTATTTTGTGAGGTCAACTGGTTTCCCATTTGGATCCGCATCTAACTTAGTAGTGTTGGCCATAGGGGTATTGTAAGTATCACAACTGGTCATGCCATGTTTCTTAATTATCTCAAGAGCGTATTTGGACTGATTAAGGAAAATTCCACGGGGTGACTGATGAACTTGTAGTCCTAAGAAGAACGTAAGTTCACCCATCATTGACATTTCAAAATTTTGTTTCATTAATCTGGCAAAAGCGTTTGTGTACTTTTTATTAGTAGAACCAAAAATAATGTCATCGACATATATTTGCACAATTAAAACATCTTCCCCGTGTTTTTGGATAAACAAAGTTGGATCTAATAAACCTTTAGTGAAAGAATTAGCAAGCAAGAAAGCAGTAAGTTTATCATACCACGCCCTGGGGGCTTGTTTGAGACCATAGAGAGCCTTCTTAAGCCGGTAGACATGATTCGGGTGCTCTGGGTCAACAAATCCCTCTGGCTGACTAACGTATACCTCCTCACGCAGTTGACCGTTCAGAAATGTCGTTTTCACATCCATTTGATAAACGACCATGTTTTTGTGACCAGCGTATGCCAAGAATATTCGAACAGCTTCAAGTCTAGCCACTGGTGTGAAAGATTCCTCAAAGTCAATTCCTTCCTCCTGAGTATATCCTTTAGCTACCAAACGTGATTTGTTTCGAATAACCGTGCCTTATGCGTCCAATTTGTTTTTCCAAATCCATTTTAGCCCAATGACATAAACCCCATCCGGTTGTTCAACTAATTCTCAAACTTCAAGACGTTTGAATTGGTTGAGTTCCTCTTGCATTGACTCAATCCAGTTGTCGTAAGTGAGAGCTTGTTTGATGTTTTTAGGTTCTTCATGACAAACGGTTAGAGCATAAATACAATGTTCGGCATCGGAGTGAAGTTTCTGTCTAGTCATAACTGGAGCTGTTGGATGACCAATAATATTGACGATTGGATGATCACGAGTCCAATGATGTGTTGAAGGGTGAGGGTTATGAAACTACTGCATATTAGTTGGTTCCAAATTGCGTGTTGATGACTCAGCAATATNACGTAAGTTCACCCATCATTGACATTTCAAAATTTTATTTCATTAATTTTGCAAAAGTGTTTGAGTATTTTCTATTAGCAGATGCAAAAATAATGTCATCAACGTATATTTGCACAATTAAAACGTCATCCCCGTGTTTTTGAATAAACAAAGTTGGATCTAATAAACCTTTAGTAAAGCAGTTAGCAAGCAAGAAAGCAGTGAGTTTATCATACCACGCCCTGGGTGCTTGTTTGAGACCATAAAGAGCCTTTTTAAGTCTGTAGACTTGATTCGGATGCTCTGGGTCGACAAATCCCTCTGGCTGACTAACATAGACCTCCTCACATAGTTGACCGTTCAGAAATGCAGTTTTCACATCCATTTCATAAACGACCATCTTTTTGTGAGCAGCGTATGCCAGAAATATTCGAACAGCTTCAAGTCTAGCCACTGGTGCGAAAGATTCCTCAAAGTCAATTCCTTCCTCCTGAGCGTATCCTTTAGCTACCAATCGAGATTTGTTACAAATAACCATGCCTTCTGCGTCCAACTTGTTTTTCCAGGTCCATTTTAGCCCAATGACATAAACTCCATCCGGACGCTCAACTAATTCCCATACATCAAGACATTTGAATTGGTCAAGTTCCTCTTGCATTGATTCAATCCAGTTGTCATAAGTGAGAGCTTCCTTAATGTTTTTGGGTTCATCTTGACAAACAGTGAGAGCATAAATGCAGTGTTCGGCATCAGAGTGAAGTTTTTGTCTTGTCATAACTGGAGCCGTTGGATGTCCAATAATATTGACAATGGGATGATTACGAGTCCAATGATGTGTTGAAGGGTGAGGGTTATGGAACTGCTGCACGTTAGTTGGCTCCAAATTGCGTGTTGACGACTCAGCAATATCTAAAAGGTTCGGAGTCGTAGCAAACGGATTGAAGAACGCATTTGGATCACAATTTGCAGGTTCGGGTACTTGTGGTTGATTCAGATCTTCAGTTGGGTTGTCAGTGTTGGAAGCGGTTTGTTCATCTATTGTTAGTGATTCAGTCGAAGGTGCATCGGGTTCTACGGTTGTAGTTGTAGGAACGGGTGTATCAGGTACTTGAGTGTTATCAGAGTGAGCAGCAGAACTAGTGGATACATCTGGTGCACGTGTTTCAAATGAATCATCGAACAAAGGAGCAAACAATGTTTCCAATTCTTTACGAGTTAGTGACAATGGTTCAGCTGAAGAGTCTGAAAAATTAAGACGATTGGTTGCGGGTCCTAAGCTGTTTTGCTCAGAAGCCATATCCGTGAGCTCATCAAAATTAGCATGAATAGTCTTCTGAATCTCTCTAGTACGACGATTGTAGATACGAAATCCCTTTGAGTTTTCACAATATCCAATGAAGATACCTACGTCAGCCTTTGCTTTAAGTTTTCCAAGATCATCACGATCACTATTCGGATAGCAAAGAGCACCAAATACATGAAAGTGTTGAATGTTAGGCTTGCGTTTGTGAACAATTTCATATGGTGTGACTTTGTGACGTTTATTGATCATACAACGATTTTGGGTGTAACATGCAGTTGAGACGGCTTCTGCCCAAAGATAATCTGGTAATTTAGCATTAACGAGCATCGTTCGTGCGGCTTCCACTAACGTTCTGTTGCGTCTTTCGACCACTCTATTCTGTTCGGTAGTTCACGCAATTGATGTTTAATGTACAATACCCACTTTCTCAAAATAATCATGAAGAGTTTGATTCTTGAATTTGGTTCCATTATCCGTTCTTACTATTCTGACTGTGTTGCGAAGTTGGACCTGAATTTTCGTGAGAAAGGTGATTATCATTGCTGGAGCTTGATCTTTGCTTCGTAGAAAGTAGGCCCAAGTCCATCTGGAGAAGTCATCGACAATCACAAGAATATACCGTTTCCCATTGATCGTTTGTACTCGCATTGTGCCACAAAAATCCATATGAAGAAGTTGAAGAACATGATCAGCAATAGGTTCTATTTTTGAACTGAGATGTGCACGTTTGCTCTTTCCTTGTTCACAAGCGGGACATAAGTGATCTTTTGCATATCTGAACCTAGGAAGACCGTCAACTAGTTTATGGCGAGCAAGATCAGTCATAGTTTTGAAGTTGAGATGAGAATGTGTTTGTGCCATAACCAGGATTTTGTCGATTCAGCCTTTGAAAGTAGACAAATGGGAGAGGAAGCAATCATGTCGGACATTGAAATGGTATAAAGACTGTTTCCACGTGTGCCTGACATAAGATCATTTCCTTGTAAATCACGAACAAAACAAGTTTTCTCCTGAAATGCGACTTCTAGATCACCATCACAAAATTGACCGACTGAGAAAAGGTTGTGACCAAGGCCTTCGACATAATACACACGACTAATTACGATATTCCCACTGACATAGTCCCCATATCCCATAATAGCAGCGAAATGATCATTCCCGAATCTGACAGTACCAATGAACTTTGAGACAAAGTTTCTTAACAGTTTGTGATTGCCTGTCATGTGTCGGGTGCATCCGCTATCAACAATCCAAAGAACAATTTGAACCACCTGCATCACACAAAGGAGACGACGATGGAACAATGGTAAGGGTGGAACCCAAAGAAGTTGTGGGTTCTGTTGGGTTAGAAGCACACAGATTAACAATTTTAGGAATCCATTTAAAGTTATGTATCCTTTGTAACCAACGTTGCCAATTCCAACTAGATCGTGCTTTTTTCTTAGTGAATTCGCTAAGTGATGGCATGTTACTAGGAGTATTGTTCGCAACTATAGGGGTGACTATATCATTCTTAGAAACTACACATGGCATAAGTCCTAGCACAGATTTAGAAGCATTAGTGGGCCTAGATTTTCTGCCAGATGTTCGTTTCTTATGACGAGATAAAAGAGAATTTGCCACACATTTAGAATGATCACCAGATAACATACTATTACGACAAAACACACATGAAGCATTAACGTTCAAAGCATTTAAAGGTTCATCATTCGTTACACAAAGATTAGGATTACAATTTGCCAAATCAGAATCTAAGTCTAGTGCAAGATGAGTTTTATTCAAAGTTCTAAGGTGGTCTTCTACTTCAGAGGCTTCTAGTGTCTCGCTTCTATGTTGCAAAATCCTACTCTTCCTTTTGTTACGTTTACGCTTGGATATGCTAACGCTAGTGGGAACTATTCCTGTAGAAGTGGAAGGATCCAAGTTAGAATTCTGAGTGTTTGGTTCTATAGTGGTTATGTCTAAGGAGTACATTCATGGTGCAACTACTTTTGTGTTGGCAGACTTTCCTTTTTCAAGTTCTCTTATTTTCTCTTTTAACTCAATGATGATGTGCTTTTTGTCTTTAATTTCACTGTCAAGCTTTCTGTTTGAATAAAGATAATTATCTCGACTCTTTTTCCAATAGTCTGTAACTTCTTGCAATTCTGCAATTTCTTTTTCATACTTTGAAATTTGACTTTTTAGTTCCTCATTTTTATTTTGAAAAGATGTTGAAGTTTTTTAAGACTTTGCAATTGCAGTTCGAAATCAAGACTTTGGTTTTGACACCATTCAAGCTTTTTGTTGAGTTGAAAAATCTCATTTGAAAGGTTGTTTTGCACATCATCGTTGTGTTGTCGGAGATTCTCATTTTCACATTTTAATGTCTCAAGTTGTTTAGACAACAATTCAATATCATCACAGTGATCATCAACAAGCATAGAAGTGCCAGATTCATAAAGAGAATTCATAACCACAGATATTATATCAGCACTAAGAACATGTTCCAAGAGTCGATCAGCTTCTTTTTGTAAAAATTTGTTTCGACGTTTATGCTTTGAAATCGATTGTTCAGTTTCTTGAAAAACATTCATCATAGATGATACTTCTTTTTGAAGTTCCTGTTCCCAGAGGTTATCACATTGACGCAAATGTTTAACGTGAGGTAAAAACTGTTGTTGAAACACTTCTCTTTTTCTTTCTCATGAGGAGAAATAAAAGTGAAAACCGTTATTTTTTAATTGCATTCAATTGCTTGTTCTAAAAAGTCAATATCTTCCTTGAACGTGTCAAAATACCGAAGTACACGACAACGAGTGGGAAGAGGTTGAAGTTTTTCATGACATGGTAAAGGACCATTAATTTGCAACACAGGTTTGTAAGGAACTACGGGGGAAGTAACATCTTGAGGTTTTATAATGTACCATGGTTGTTCAAATTTTTCTTTTAGAGAAGTAAAAATCTCGTTTATGGGAGGCATTTTTGAGTAATCAAAAGGTATATTATATTCAACGTTTTGCATTTTTGATCGACTCTCTTCTTCGAGTTTTTGTTCTTCCTCACAATCATATACAACAGTACGGACAATTGTGTCATCAAAAAAATGGTCTGCACTATATAACTTCGGAATCTCTTTGAGTGCTGTGTGTAAAAAACATGGTGATTCACTCCCGATAGCAAAGCCGTGTCCATTATTTGTACGTTTTACTAAAAACTTTTGAATCGTTGTGACCGAATTACCAGTTTTATATACAACATTTTGAAACTCTTTAAGCTTGTGTTCTAATTCAACAATCTCATCTATGTATGACTTAACTCTTTCTCTTGACTTGCGTTTATGTTCTTTGAACTCAGCTTGACAATTTGACAACTCAGTTTTAGTTTGTAAAATGACTGCATCAAGTTGTGCAATTTGTTGTTTGTGTTCAAATGCTTGTTTTTCCAATTCAGATGTTAAGTTGTTGTTAGATTCCATTATCTTACAAATTTGATGTTCTAACTCTTTTTCTTTAAGATAAGATTTTTGAAAAGCAACTTCAAAGCTTTTTCCCGATTTACAAGTTTTTCAGCATTGTTAAGTTGTAATTTACAGCACTCAAGATCCCTAGTTAATAATGCATTTTTCTCTTTCAACCTAGCATTAAGCTCTTGACATTTAATGTTTTGAGATTGACTGGTCATGAGAAGGGTCTGAAGTTCTGAATCTGGATCAGTCAGAGGATCAAGTTGTTCAACGTGAGTATGGTTATCGTTAACATGATTAGTATCTGAATCATCAAATGTGAAAACCGGGTTAATTTGATCATAATCATCAAATATAACTTCTGTGTTCATTTGATTATTCGCTTGTGTAGATAACAATGAATCATGTTGAACCTCTTGTTCCTTGGTAGATGCAGAAGCAGATGGGGAAGCAATTTCATGTATCAGGCATGAGTTAAGATTAGTTACCTGAGACAGACCATCAGTGTCATACACTGAGCTCGAGTCACTCATGTGGAGGTCATGCATGTTGGCCATGAGCATTACAACAGCATTGGCTTCAAGATCTTCCACGTCATCATCAGAATGTGCATTGGCTATGAAATTGTTGTCCTTAGCATTGTTGTTGCCACGTACTTCATCCTTGAGAGCTAAGAGTAATGCCTGCTTGTGATACTTGTTGCCTTGAGTTCGTGGTGAAGGAAATGCAGTTGCTAAGTGACCTATCCCATTGCAGTTGTAGCACCTGATGACTGTGTTCCCTGATTCAGTATTCCCAGTTTCAACAAGTTCAGCCTTTTTCTGAGGGACACCAACATTGTTCCTAAATCCTGCATTGTTATTAAACCTTTTTCCAGAACTTGAGTTACCCATATAACCACCGGATCCAAATTTTCCACTGTAACGGTTCTGGACCTCAACACGACCATCGTGAATGATAGCTTGATTCCTTGTGTTTGAAGATATGCGAAGACGATTATTAGACTTGTTCGATAATTTGCCGAAAGCTCGAGCGATGAGTGCAATACCTTGATTTAGGCTGTTGAAGTCCTCGTCATCATCATCATCATTAGCAGTTTTGTTGGTGTACAATGTATCACTGTTATCATACGAGGCAAATTGATTTGCATGTGGTTACATTGAGGAATCATAAGATGAATATTGAGGGGTTTGGGTTTGAGAGTGGTAGTTGAGATACGCCTGTTCTGGAGGATAAACATGGTTTNCTGTTGAAGTCCTCGTCATCATCATCATCATTAGCAGTTTTGTTGGTGTACAATGTATCACTGTTATCATACGAGGCAAATTGATTTGCATGTGGTTACATTGAGGAATCATAAGATGAATATTGAGGGGTTTGGGTTTGAGAGTGGTAGTTGAGATACGCCTGTTCTGGAGGATAAACATGGTTTGGCAGTGGTGGAGGAGGAACATGTGATTGAGCAACAAGCGCCAAAGAGTTTGGTGTTGGAGGCGGTGAGTAGTTCCCTCTGAGAGCGCGATCTTTGTCCACTTCATGTTGATGGTGTTTTAGATAGTCATACAACAAACCATATGGTGTATCATGAAGATTCTTTTCTTGTCGAGCAAATGTCACATACTTCTGCCAATCTGGACCGAGACATCCTAGAAACTTCATGTTGATAGCAATCTTCGGTAAGATGATATTGTGTCTGTCGAGGTCATTAATGATGTTCGTGAAGCGGTGGTAATATGACTCAAGTGATTCCATTGGCTCAATCATGAAGTGTGTATATTCCATATAAAGTTTGGATTCCATGTCCTCCTGATTTAATTGAGTGCCTTCCATTAAAAGATGGACGTGTTCCCACATAGCCTTAGCTGTTTTCTGAGCATCAACACTTCGAAAAATCAGATTTGGTATTCCTTGAAGAATGTAGATCATAGCATATTCATCTGCCTCTTTATGAAGGAGTTGTTCAGCAGTGAGTTGAGCGACAGTAAGAGGTACTCTTGAATCAGGTCTGGGTGGATCGGCATTTGGATCACCTGCTACAGTGTTAGTTGGTGTCTCAAAAGGACCTTCAATGATTACTTTCTTCATGTATTTGCCATGTGGTTTCTTGAGTTCAATAAACCGTAGGAACCGACTTGCCCATTGTACATAATTGTCGGGTGTGAGCATTGGGGGTGTGTCAAGTGAACCTGCTTCATGCCTTGATTGTTGAGTAGTGATGACTTCACACATTTGGTCAAACCAATGAGTCTGTTTCGATGGTGGAGTGATTTGTTGCATGGGAAAAGGTTGAGATTGAGGTAATTGTTGATGTTGATGCATCATGACATGTTGTTGAGAAATCATTTGATGGTATGGATATGATTGTTGATACGATTGTGGAGGTTGTTGATGTTGATACTGTTGTTGTTGACGAAACTGTTGTGTTTGATGATACGGTTGTTGTTGATGAAGGTTGTAGTACGGTGGTTGAGACATGATTGAAGACTTGTGAGTGAATGGATCTTGTAGAAGGTATAAATGGTAAGCCAATTCTCGAAAACTAGCACAAGAGTGTTCTCGAAACTTTGGTTGTTGATATTCTCGAAAATCAGTTAAAGTTCAGGTGTTCTCGAAAAACTTGGGTGTTCTCGAAAGTTTTGTGGGTTCTCGATAACTCAGGTTGTTCTCGATAAAACGAAGATTATCGAGAAAGATATGAGACAATTGTCGAGAAGGTAACAACTAATGAGATCAACAAAGTTCTCGAAAGATTTTGAAAGGGATTTCGAAAACTACACAATGTATCGAAAACAGGAGAGATGTTTTCGAAATGTATGATATGTTCTCGAAAGTTTTCAAGTTTTTGAAAAGGAGTCCAAATTTTCGAGATTATACAATAACGAAAATATCCAACAAGTCGAAGTGTTTTCTTTCTTATACAAGAGAGAAAAGCACTGAGTAAGCCACGGTAACACTTATGGAGCAAGGATTCGTGTTCTCGAAAGATTAGGTTCTTATGTTCTCGAAAGTAGGCCAAATTTTGTTTTTGAATAAAGCACACCAAGAACGAGTTTTTAATCTAAGATTCTTGTACAACTAGCCTTAAAATGATGAAATCTTAAAGAAAGTTGCAAACTTTAAAAAAATTTCAAAAATTTGAAATTTCTCGAAAACAAGTACAAGATTTTTCGAATCTTGTATTTTGAAGAAAAAGTTGAAATTTTTTGTTTGTAATGATTTGTAACACAAGTTTAGAAGTAAAGATGTGTTAGAAATCAAAAGACAAGCAAAAGATTGGAACTTTTTCCAAAATAACGAGATTAAAAAACAACTTTTTGGTGCGTATGGATTCAAAAACAAAAGAAATACCTTCTTCTAGCGATTGATACCACTTGTTAGGTCACCATATTGATAAACACATGTATTGATTATCTAAGAAATGAGATGAGAAATAGATTTGGTTGATCTAAGAGATATGAGAAATAATATGACAAGAGTTTGGAAAGGATATCAATTAAACCAACAAAATATAAGTCTTACATGAGTTCACTATTTATAGGCAAGGAGCTAGGGCAACACTCCCACTCCTTCCTATCCTTAACGTGTTGGGCTTTAAGGCCTTTTGGGCTTTATGAGCCTTACATTGTTATTAAACATGAAACATAAATAAACTAAGTAACATAGCAACCTATTACATAATGTGAAATGACCGAGACTTGAGAAATGACGTGAAATGTGATCCTAACATTATGTCTGTTTGCAGCTATGGTTGGAAAAGAATAGTCCAACTTGTGGTAAAAACCAATTACTTGCTCCCATTTCACACCTTCTAACAACCTATTGATCAGTCAACTTAATTCAACCCATTGAAAGTCAACCATTGTAACTCATTTCTACCAATTTAATCCATTTCAGCCTTAACACAGTATATTCAAATAAAAACCATACATATTTCATTGATAACAGGAAACATTACATTAGTAGTTTCATCATCAAATACATAACAAAGAACAACCAACTTAATCCTAACATGATCTTGAATCTTCTAGCTTTTGAAGCATTTTCCCTTGCTTTTGCAGCATTTTCCCTTGCTGTTTCTTGAAGCTGATTCATGTTGTTTAATAATCCAGGAATAATCATGACGGATCTTGCACACATTGGAGGATCAACCCAGTCTTGAAACCCATCATTAGGTTCCTTACAACAAACAATTATAAATAATTAAAAAATAGTTAAACTTACAAATCCACTTTCAAAACCAACCAAGTGTTAAGGGCTTACAGGTTTTGGAAAACAATAAAATCGTCTTCCAGGATTTCCTGGTCTCCATGTAGTACGAATAACAGTTGGTAGCCCACATCTGCAAATCATAGTGTGGAACATGGTCAGGGTTTTCTGATTTTGGGTATAGAATAATTAGATTAGAATGGTTAGGGTTTATTAATTTGGGATTAGGTTTATGAATTTGGGATTAGGGTTTTTTGAATTTGGGGAAGAATGAGTTTATTAAAATAGGCGTGGGTGAAAGCTGGGACACAAAAAAAACTCAAGAACACAAAAAACTATCAATTTCCTTTCCTTTCCTTTTCCTTTCCAACTCGAGAACTGAGCGTTTGTGATTTAGCAGGTTGTTAATGATATCAAAATTAGTTCAAACTAATCTTAGAATCTCGTGTTTAGATACATTTATAGTATATTCTTTTGGGCTTGTTAAAAAGGAGACTCATACTCAAGTTAAGTGTATGGTAGATAATTTGAATCATCAAGATTTTTATGTGCTACAACCATGCGTTAAATGGCTAAAAATGAGTGGTTAAGTTTAGTCCCTCAATCTCCATGTTTTTTTGTTTAAAAAATAACTCACCTCATAGATATAGCAAACGATCTCGCACTTTCTCTTTTTGTACACTCTCACCGAACACACTTGCCTGAGGTCATACTTTCGGGTTTATCCCGAAGTAGGGGTATGATCTATCTACATTCTACCTCCTTCTTACCTAGCCTCGGTGGGATTGGGTATTGGTGTTGTTGTTGATAGATATAACAATAAGTAGTTTAAATTTTGTAGTAATTGATCATTTAAGTAACACTTCTAAAAAAGAAGAATACTATTTTATATAATTTTGAGTAAATTATGCGGAGTTTATCTAAAAATACAGATGCAGATCTTGAAACTATTTTATAGCCCCTAAGGTTAACAAAAATAACACCAACAGTTCCTAACTATGAAAACGAATAACATCAGGCCACCAATAGTCCTTCGACTTTGGAAAGAAACATAACACCAGTAGTCCTTCGACTTTGAAAAGAATAATATGAGAAGTTCTTCTAGGAACGGGCGGTGTCATTCTTTTCAAAGTTAGGGACTATTTGTGCAAACAAAAAATTTCAAGGAAGTCAAGTGTATTTTAAGCAAATCACATGGACGATTCGTGGAATTTACTTTATAATTTTTTATGTGTGAAATATGATTATATCTGTGACAAATAAGGACATATCAAGTGAAAATACACATGTGACAACTCTCAATTAGTAGAAATACACATTTGACAACTTTCAACCAACTTTTTTAATACTCCTAGCAATTATTTTTATTTTGCTTGTTTGATCTCTAAGAGATATAAGATAACCTAGAACGACAAGTTTAAATATCATAGATTTGTTACCGTATTGTTTAAGCTCATTGAGTCACTAATGAATGATATATGATATATTATACTCCATAATTATGAACTTTTTAATAGAGTAACTAGTTTAGTGAAATAATAATAATAATAATAATAATAATAATAATAATAATAATAATAATAATAATAATAATAATAATAATAATAATAATAATAATAATAATAATAATAATAATAATAATAATAATAATAATAATAATAATAATAATAATAATAATAATAATAATAATAATAATAATAATAATAATAATAATAATAATAATAATAATAATAATAATAATAATAATAATAATAATAATAATAATTATTATTATTATTATTATTATTATTATTATTATTATTATTATTATTATTATTATAATAATAATAATAATAATAATAATAATAATAATAATAATAATAATAATAATAATAATAATAATAATAATAATAATAATAATAATAATAATAATAATTATAATAATAATAATAATAATAATAATAATAATAATAATAATAATAATAATAATAATAATAATAATAATAATAATAATGTGTTTTATGGTTTTCTTGTAAAGTTGGGAAATGAATGTTTTGTGTTTTGTAGAGAATTTGTTGGGAATATTTGATTTGAACATAATCTCGATTTATAATGTTTTGTACAAAACATTTTGTAGAAAACAATGATTTTTCTTTCAACTAAATGCTCGATTTCAAAAAGAAAGAATATGTGCAGATACATCATATGCACAAGCGTGTATCGTTCTATTATGAAAGAAGCCCGACACTAAGATACGGATAAAATTGTTTTTGCATTTCTTTTTTTTTTTGGTGAATAGTTTTGGGTCATCTAAAAATAAGGGAGTTTAAGTTTGTCTTCTGCTGCAGCCTTTTACATGGTGTTTGGGTCTGTCTACAGCAAATTATTGGTTATGGTTGCTGCAACATCATTTTTATCATTGTTTGTGTGTATTAGTGTATGTATAAAATTCATTTGGGGTGTGCGGTTTTGAAGGGTTATTTATAAGTTGGTATTTTTTGATTGGTAATTATTTATTTGCTACTGATCAAAGTATCAAACTTCTTTTCTTTGCCTCAGTTATGTTGGAAAATTTAGTGCACTTGAGGGATCAAATCATACTTGGAAATGGGTTTGGAGGTACGGAGTGTACACCCATCAAGTCCCTGATTACCCTGACTCAATAGTGGTTGTGCTAGTGTGAATCTGTTTCTGCTGATGCATGAAACTGACTCTGCTGCTAGTGTTGTGAGTCTGCTGCTAGGACTCTGCTGCTAG
>LBNU01024718.1:0-34209 GCA_014162995.1 Artemisia annua | reverse complement strand
TCATTTTCAATTCCAAGCAATCAGTAGTGTAAAAATCCAAATAATCATAATCTCTTTCTGGTTACTATTCCTGATCACTCTTCCCAAAACGTTTTCCAAACACAATTTCAGCCTCGTTGGGACTTTAACGACCCGGGGAAACACTATACTCTCCAGGATTTCATTGCATCTCGTCTCAAGCTTTCAGGGTTTATTTGTTACGGTTAGCCATTCACAAGTGGCTAGCTTGTGTGACAATACCTGTTGGTTCTGAGAAGAAATCAATATACAACAATGGTTGTTTTACTTGCATATTTTTTTTTTATAAGAGGGCCTTTTTTTAGTTACCGCCATGGCACCCAAAATCCCCGGGACGACCCTGATAATAGATGATTCAATAAACCCTTAAAGGGTGCCCAATCAGGATTTGAGAGAAATTCTCTTTTCATTCAACTAGTTATAATACCTGTGCACGCACAGGGTTTTTAAAATTTCGTTTTGATTATGTATTATTATCGATTAAGAAATGAATCACAAAGACGTTAACACATAAATCATAAGTATAGAAGAATGGGTGTATCTCACATCCGTGACTACCAACTCAATAACATTATCGCAGTATAGTAACGTAATAACCTGATTAAAAACCATATATTCTTGCTTAATAATTCTCATGTACATACTTTAATTCCTTTACAACGGCCAACTATTACGTTTTATTTTTTTTTATTTTTTTATTTTTTTTTTCAATGAATAAAGTTAGGCTATCATCTATGTAGTTTTTTTTTAGGAGGTGATTGTTATCAAATAAGGATTGTGATGCGTGCATTTTTTTTTTAAATTTAAGGAAAACACCTTCTACATTAAACAATGACTATATAACCCATGTGTTTGTTTGTTTTTTCTTAATAATTAGCTTTCTATAACGTTTTTAACTAACAGACATGCTGAGGTTGATGTTGATGTTATTGTTTAACTTTAACTATTGATATAATTTTGTACAAAATGTGCGAGTTTAGTAGCACATAATAAGCGTTAATGAAGTTAAATATATTCCGTAAAGTTTTTAAAATGTTTTTATGGATTTTCATATACAAATTTTAAATAACAATTTCATGAGTCGTTGTTATAAGTAGAATCGCGTATATTTATTTTCATATCACAGTAACTCGTGCTTATCATTTGATATTTATATTCCCGTTACTAATAATTTAGCCGTATTTAATATTCAAACCCGTGTACGCATAAATTAACCTTTTAAATAGAATAACATGAGTCGTTATTTAAAAAATATTGTAACGGATGAAAGTCTACAATTAATAATATTAAAACTAATTCGTATATTTACAAAATTTTGTAATTTAAATATATGAAAGTCTGAAACTAATACTAATACTCATATAATTTTAAACAAAGTTCATATTATAAAGTATAAGCGGTATAAAGTGTAAGGGGTTATTTGTGTTTTTTCTAAAGTTATTAAAAAACATGGAAACTTGTAATTTTACACTTAGCTCCATATATTTTATTTAAAATTCAACCACCAAAGTTTTATTAATTACATCCTCTTTTTTTAAGTTTTTGTTTTCATAAATTTGACACCTATATTTTTATGCATTTTTTTTCTTAACCAAATTTATCCACCAAATTTTTTAATTTTGACCAAATTAGATTCAATTTTGACTTTCTATTGACCAATCACGTCGCTCGATTTTGCTTACGTGGCAAAATCGAGCTCTCCTATTGGTCCAATTTTTTTTACATTGAGAAGGGATTTGCAAAAACACTCCGAAATGATGTAATTCTTTTATTATATAAAAGATTCATCATAACTTCTTAAAAACCTAAACAATTCTAATAATTATTCCTTAAGAGAGTACCAGAGAGAAATCCAAGAATCCATGCCAAAATTAAAATAAGAAACCAAAAAAATCTTCAGTAAAAATAAGTAACTTATTAAAACTTAATAGATCAGTTATGACAATTATAAATTGTCGTTTTACCCTTCAATCTTCACAAACAAATTAAACACATGACTTCAGATGTTAACCGAAGAACTGGCGGCTAAGCCGCAAGCTGGAGCTCGAACATGCCATGCATCAAATCACCTCGAGAACAGCGAGTGAATTACTTAGGGGTTACTTAGAATGCATAAGAAGACAAAAAAATATATAAAAAACAGAATGCATAAGAGCGAACTTAGGATGTATGAATTGTTTTCCTATGTGTGTAAACAAACCTAGCATGTTGGAAAAGAAAGCACTCTCTGCATTTTTCTTGATGAACAGTTTGTTTCAGATCTGGATTCCAGAATAGATTCGTTCTGTATAAACATCTGAATATCATTGTGCATATAGAAGATAATATTTTTGGCCGATTTGGTTCTGATTTTAAGGGATGTATGGTAAACTTTTTCAAAAGATGAATAAACAAGACTATCACGTGTACGTTTAGAAATGAAGTGTAAGAGTTCGTTTCCTACAAATGATGTTCTTTAACAGATTTAGTTTTTCTTGTGAATCTGGCTATGGTTCAATTAACTTTTAGTGAAAATCCTTGGGATCAAGTAATTTTTTTTTGTTGCGTCTATTTTTATCCCTTTGACACTAAAAGTAATTTGCTTGTTTGTAACAACTAAAACGTTATATTCTTTGATAATTAGAAACCTATTTGATAAGATCTCGCAGTTCCAAAAAAAAGAAAAGAAAAAGCTTAAACCTTTAAAAGAAATGATGTATATACTATATAATACTCAACCAACTTCATTTTGTAAACTATTACAAGTTTATCTCCACATGAAGAACAATAAGAAAAACGCTTAAAATATATCACTAAACACGATTTAAGGACAAATCAAGTACTCATCAAACCGGTAGTACCTACGGCTTTTGTTAAACCGAAAGTAAGACCCATAGCCATCCACCCACCAATCAAAATCCTAAGTGTGGACTTTACCAAGGGAGCCCTCCCAAGCACTGCACTCAACCCACCAAACCCTATTAGGGCCATGGTCACCGCAACTATCACCACTGCAATTCTCACATGATAAGCACTTATAAACCCCGCTGCTAGTAGGGGCACACTTGCTCCCACTGCGAATGCAATGGCTGATGCACTTGCAGCTTTTGCTGGACTAGGCAACCCTTTTTTCCTGTTTACTAGATCTTCGTTAGTACTCCAAATGCCATTCTTAATCTCTCTTTTGATCTGTGACAATTCAATGTCATATTGGGAATAAACCGAGACAAATTCTCCAATGCCCATGCTACAAGCTCCAGCTACTAGCCCCGCAACACCAGAGAGGATCATGGTCTTTTTATCATCACGGAGAGCACTTACGCCCATCATTAAGGATGCGGTAGAAAGGAGCCCATCATTAGCACCAAGCAAAGAAGCTCTCAACCATTGAGCTCTTTTAGCATAATCGAATACCACTTCAGTAACTTCTTGGGTTTCTTGGCTTTCAACGTCTAAGTTGTCATGTTTGATGACCGTATGCTCAGATTTCTCCATAGGGGTGGTGGTTCCCTTGGAAGATGAGATGACCGCGCTTGTCATCTGCCAGAAAGGTGGTGACTATAGCAAGGAAATGAAGCTGTGGATTACGGAACCAAACTTATAAGATAGCTATCACTTGGAGAAATATACAAACTGAATTGTGGAGGACACACGCCTTTGTGTCCCTTTTTATACACAAAGTTCTCCCCCTCAAAAAAAAAAAAAAAAAAAAAAAAAAAAAAAAAATAGAAGAAGATAAAAAGTTATTTATATGCTTTAACACGTTTTTCTAATATCATACCATAATCTAAAGCCATTTTTTTCTTCCTAGGAACTTAGATTGACGTGCATGCCTAAATTTTTCCGAAATTGTTAATAAGATGAAAACTCAGAGCATGAGGGAGGATTAAGTGAACAAGTTATGTGACATGTATATAATGGACTATGCACAAACACAATTATGCATATTAATTCGACTAGACGAATACTCGCGTAAACCGACGGTGTATAGCGGCAAATTATTATGTTTGCGAAATCGTGATTCTAGTTTGACCCTTGATGCAAAACTTACGGGTTTATTTTGTAGTCATTGCGAGAAAAAAACTCTAGAGTTAGAAACAAAAAAATAATAAAAGTTTAAGAATTAAACAATATTTAAAATATAAATTTAGTGGTAGATGCTATTACTATTTTTAATCAAAGGTATAATGGTCTACGAACATTAATTGATTTAAGTCATTTTAAGTTTAAAGAATGAACATACACTTTTTATAAGAAATAAGGATATGTTAGTCACTTTTTAAAACTAAACTGAAATATGTAGTTAAAAATACAACTTATCAATAAATACAGAGTATTAACTTCATAAATTCCTTTTGAACATGTGAACATGTAAATTAGATCCCTTCCTTCAAGTAAAATACCTTGTGACATTAAAATCACTACTTTCTCTCTAGTCGGCCATCTTTTCTTTTTGGAAGAATCATTTTTCTTTTTAAAACCATTTGACACATATATTTCTTTTCTATATTCCTTTCAATCTATAAATGCTTACAGTATTACATGTTTAGATATCCAAATTCATATTCTGAATAGAGTAATAAATTACCACGTTTGGTCCCTAAAGATGTATTAAAATTGTATGTATAAGGCATCTTTTCAAAAAATTACACTGTTAGTCCCCACTGTTTACAAAAGCACATAATGCTGTCCAAAAAAGTAACGCTCGTAACTCTATCTCGTTAAGTTGAGCCACACGTTTTACATACAACGGTGTTATGGTATTTTCTTTAATTTATTAATTTTTTAGGGTTTTGCTAACGACATAAGGGGTGTGGTTAGTATGATCATTTTTACTACAATTCTTGGTAAGAAACTGATTCATCCAATGAGAATGAAGTGTTGTTATGTATCCAGATTTTTTGGGATTTCATCCATTTTTATCGAAAATGTAATCCGATAAGAATCATTCATTAGTTCCAATGTAATAAAATCAAATTCTTAAAAACAACTTTTAGGGCTAATATTAGCAAAACCTTTTTTCTTATACCAAGTAATCACGCATATCTCTCCTCACCCCTTGAAAGATACACACTAAAAGCACACTTGCAAGAACAAAAATATAAAATAATAAATAATAAAAAAAAGTTAAGAAACCAGTAGCCATTACCACCACAAGCCGTCGCCAACAACTAATCACTACCACCAACAGTCGCCAATACAAGTGGGTTTAAACATATATAGATGAAGAACATACAATTACTCCTGAAAACAAAATCTTATATTTCACCATCATTTTCATCTGTCTACAATTTAACCAAATCTAAATCTAAATCTAAATCTAAATCTATAATAAAAAGAAGAAAAAAAGGAAGATGGTCAGTAGCGGTGGCAGGTGATGACAAAATGGCACACTCACGGTGTTCGGTGAGCAGCGACGGATGGTTACAACGGCGAGAGGCTGCAAATAGTAGTGGTGCCCTTCATGTGTGACAAATAGTGTTTTTNATTTTTTGTGTGTGTTTATAGTAAGGTTCATGGACTTTGTAATTTGTATATAGTAGTCTTTATTATATTTTTGTTATTTGTCTATGTATATATAAGACTAGTAACAATATTGTTACAAATCAAGAAATAAAATGGAAACCGTGGTTTCCGTATCAATCATATCTTTTAATATGGGTTCTCCCAGATGGATACGGTGTTTAAGATGGCCTTTGTTGTATATTTTTATGTGTAAAGTAACATGGATTTTAAGTTGAATACATCATAAACAAAAAAACACGAAGGTTTTAGGATGGATGATATGTGTGTAAAGATGATAGAAAGAAAGCGGATCAAACGATCGAATAAAGGGAGAAATATAGAGAATTACACTTTTGCCTTTGTGTGTAAAACATGTGACTTAATTTAATGAGACTGAGTTATGGGCGTTATTTTTCGGGACTGAGTTGTGTGCTTTTGCAAATAGTGAGGACTAACGGTGCAATTTTTTAGAAAGTGGTCTCAAACGTGCAATTTTTGTACATCTTAAGGGACCAAACATGTAATTGACTCTTCTAAATATATACTTATATAGCAACTATTTATGTTCTAAAGCTGTATATGGAAAGTTGTTATCTCTCTACGTACGCTTCAGCCAACATTGATCATTTATCGATTATCATCACATATAAAGTTTCAAAAAGTGTCATTGTTAAAACTTACAGAGTAGTCAACTAATTCTCATTGTGTGTCACAACTATTATTAAATTAGAAAATTCTTGCTCGAGTTAATTGAATGAGGATCGCCGTAGACCTCTTAAACTTAATTAACCGACTAAATATCGGGTACGCCATTTTTAAG
Source organism: Artemisia annua (assembly GCA_014162995.1). NCBI lineage: Eukaryota > Viridiplantae > Streptophyta > Magnoliopsida > Asterales > Asteraceae > Artemisia > Artemisia annua. The sequence goes on along the minus strand of LBNU01024718.1, from coordinate 27,887 downwards.
CGAAAAAACAAATAAAAACTTCATTTGTAATTAAGCTTAATATTTTAATTCATATATATATGAGGAAGCAAATGAGCCGGCCTGAGCTCGAGCCTGAGCCTTCTAACAATAAAGCTTTAGCTCGGTTCGTTTAGATTTATAAGCTTGTAGAACATCGAGCTTGACTAACGGTTGTCTCATCTTAGTAATTGATCCAAACGAAATAAAGCTCAACCTAGGCTCGGGATGTTAAATAGTGATTGACAGTCGTCTCATTTTAGTGATCGATCCAAAACGAATTAAAGCTCAACTTAGGCTCGGGATGTTAATTACTGTAGGCTCAACATACATTGAGCTCATACAGTGTTAAAAAGTATTTTTAAGCCGAAGTACATAACTATACACATAATGCCCGCTAGGCTCATTGAATCTCACTAGCCCAATCAGTCTTTGGGTATAGAGTTCAGAATTGAGCCAGTTTATTAAATGAGCTACGTCTCAAACTAGGATTGAGGTCGCATGAAAGTTGAGTCGCCCGTGTCATGAAGTACTCTGGATAAAATAGCTGGTTTAATGTTGGATAAATGTAGTCATATTATCCTCACTGAATATTGTAGTTATTCATGTAAACATTTGCAAATTATTTTAATGCTAAACAGTAAATATTAACCTTTTATGGTGAATTACTTTAACATAATGTAATTTAGTTGAAGTGTCAGCTTCATGTATCTAGCCGTTAAAAAACTATGATATTGTAGTACGTGTGAATTGGTCCTGCATAATGAAAGATTGAGAAATTACATTTTAACATGGTTGTCTCGTGGTTTTCGGTGACGCTAGGCAATAACAACAAAGAGTCCATATTACACTTGTAAACTAAAGAGAAATTGCATATAAACTTGAATTATACTCCGTATAATTCATGTATGTTTAATATTATGCGTATTTATATGCAAAACTACTAAAAATGTAGCCCTTACCTTATGCGACGGCACTTATTGCACACCCGTCCGAGACTTCTCTGCATCTTAATTAAAACTCATTTCCTTAAATGTTGTTACCGTACATTAGCATCAAGAAACAACTGAATTACATGTCGTGTCAAGATTTTTAACTTTTACGTTGTCAATGATTCTGAAATCAATATAGGGTCACATAAAACGCGTTTCTAGTCAGATAGCAATCAAGAAGTAAAACTAAACGATGCGCTATCGTGTCAAACTACTTTCGGTTTAATGCTTTTTTCTTTTGAAATGCAGTGTGATTATAAATGAGCGAGAAAGGCTTGTAATTCACCTTTTTGCATAAAAAGGGAACCGAACATTAAGCAATGCTAACTAAAATTCCATTTAATTAGTGCTTTTCTAAAAGTCCCAACCGCATCTTATTCCTTTTTTCACGACATTTTTACTTCAGTTTTTGGACAAGCCCGACAATATAGCCCCACACGGCACAAGGCATAAATAGTTTCTAACTGCTATTTCACATTTAAAATTTTGTGTGGATCAAGATTCGATATGATATTGTACATGCTAGCACAACTAAGCAACATGGACTATACTAGCACAACTAAGCAACATGGACTATACTAGCACAACTAAGCAACATGGCTTAAGGCGAAACCTTAACAACTATATGTACTATACTAGCACAACTAACAACTATATGGACTATACTAGCACAACTAAGCACAACTAAGCAAGAACTCACCAAGGCGAAACCTTAACAACTATATGGACTATACTAGCACAACTAAGCAACATGGCTTAAGGCTTTTGTTAAGCTTATATCCTCACTCGACTAATAGGGCTATATCATAACAGAAAATAATAAAATAAAAAGTCATCAGTTTCCTCTAATCTCTAAGAAGTTAAAAAATGAGAGTGATACTCACATCACATAAATTGATGCACACACCACAATTATACACATATCATGTTGTAATATATGCATTAGTGATGCGATATTGTAGTCTGTGTATCAATTTTTGTGTTGTGAGTAAAAAAAGTCTAGAAGGTAACGAGGATGTGACAAGTACATTCCTCTATTAACACAAAAAAGTTGTGCAAATTAATTTGACTTTTTAGTTACTCGTACTACATGACAAAATAAATACAAAATTGCTGAAAAAAATGCGTAAACTTTTGTATTCATTAAATTTTCGGTGTTCATAAGTTGCTTTGTTTAGTAAAAGTCTTCAAAAGTTTCTATAAAATATTGAGAACAAAGATAAAGTTGGGGAGTAAAAAATGACTGAACAATCTTTCTAAAAAGAATATTACGTTATCGTTTTGCTGGACGAAAAAAAAANTGAACATTGGATTGATTAACAAAAACTTTACACTTTACACATCTATTCTTTTATATAATAAAAGAATTACATCATTTCGGAGTGTTTTTGAAAAACCCTTCTCATTGAAAAAAAAAATTAGACCAATAGGAGAGCTCGATTTTGCCACGTAGGCGAAATCGAGCAATAAGATTGGTCAATAGAAAGTCAAAATTAAATTGATTTTGGTCAAACTTAATAAACTTGGTGGAGAAATTTGGTTAAGAAAAAAAATGCATAAAAATATAGGTGTCAAATTTATGAAAACAAAAACTTAAAAAAAAAGGAAGTAATTAATAAAACTTTAGTGGTTGAATTTTTAATAAAATATATGGAGCTAAGTGTAAAATTACAAGTTTCCATGTTTTTTAATAACTTTAGAAAAAAACACAAATAACCCCTTACACTTTATACCCTTTATATTTTATAATATTAACCTTGTTTAAAATTAAATGAGTATTATATTAGTTTTATACTTTCATCCATTAAAATTACAAAATTTGGTAAATATTGCGAATTAGTTTTTATATTAGTTTTAGACTTTCATCCATTAGAGTATTTTTTTTTAAATAATGACTCATGTTAATCTATTTAAAAGTTTAATTTAGGCGTACACGGGTTTGAATATTAAATACGGCTAAATTATTAGTAGCGGGAATATAAATATCAAATGGTAAGCATGAGTTACTGTGATATGAAAATAAATATACGCGATTCTACTAACAACGACTCGTGAAAATGTTATTTAAAATTTATATATGAATATCCATAAAAGCATTTTAGAAACTTTACGGAGCATATTTTAATTTCATTAACGCTTATTATGTGCTACTAAACTCGCACATTTTTTACGACAGGATATCAATAGTTAAAGTTAAACAATAACATCAACATCAACCTCAACATGTCTGTCAGTTAAAAACGTTATACAAAGCTAATTATTATTAAAAAAAAAAAAGGTTAGATAGTCATTGTTTAATTTAGAAGGTGTTTTCCTTAAGTTAAAATAAAATAATAATAAAAAAAAATAAAAAAATCACGTATCACAATCCTTATATGATAACAATCACCTCCTAAATAAAAAAAGAAAAAGAAAAACTACATAGGTGATAACCTAACTTTATTCATTAACGTGATGTTTCATAAAAAAAAATATAATAAAATAAAAAAATAAAAACTAATAATTGGCCGTTGTAAAGGAATTAAAGTATGTACATGAGAATTATTAAGCAAGAATATATAGTTTTTAATCAGGTTATTACGTTACTATATTGCGAAAAACATATTTCACTAACATCTCATGCAAGTCAAGCATAATTATGTGATTTTGCTTGAATAATAAAATATAATTTTTAATCCAAAAGCATTCTCCTAAAATAATAGGTAGATTATAACATATATACATATAATTTTTTATTTTTAGTCCACCAAGTAAAACTAATTGAAACATATTAAGTGATTCATTTTCTTAATCGATAATAATAATAATCAAAACGAAATTTTAAAAACCATGTGCGTGCACAGGTATTATAACTAGTTTTTTCATCATTAAAATATTGTTTTAATATTTTTTCATGAATTCGATCCCCCCCCCCCAAGTTTTCAGATTTTTTTGGAAAACTTCTTTTTTTTAGGTTTGTTCATCGACGCCACATGCCACGTCCTCTTTAGTTTTTAGAATTTCTAACAAAATAAAATTTCCGATAGGATCCTAATATGGCATAAGAGTTTGACTAACAAATCTCAAAATAAATGTTAAGAGGAGTGTCCTAAAAGAAGTCTTAATTTGATGCAATCAAAAGTATTAAACTCAACACAGAAGACTAGATGCAGAACTGAGTGAAATCAGATAAATGTAGACATTACTAGAGTGATAGTAGATAGATGCAGAACCCGAACTAAATCAAGCAGAACCAGAGTGAAATCATATTGATGCAAAACTAGACATAACCAAAGTGAAATAAGACACAACTAGATCATTATTAGAGCAGTATAACACGAACATAATCACTTAAGAAATGAGATATGGTTAGCCAAACTGCTAGGTGAATCGAGGTCGGAAGGAAAGACGATTCACGAAACAGCTTGATATCAATCGATACGAACCTATCCCATACTAGGCTCGCATCGTTTATAAGCTAAGTGTAGAACTCACTCCAAAAAGCTAGCTTGAAGGAGGAGGGGACACCTATACATTATAAACCACCGGTCAATCCCATACTTGACCGATGTGGGATCGTAACAATACCCCGCCCTTTGAAGAACCAACGTCCTCGTTGGTCACGACTATGTTGGAACCTCGAAAGGTAGGGCTGCTCTGATACCAATTGATATTCTCCGTATCAGAAATCACTTAAGAAATGAGATATGGTTAGCCAAACTGCTAGGTGAATCGAGGTCGGAAGGATAGACGATTCACGAAACAGCTTGATATCAATCGATACAAACCTATCCCCTACTATGCTCGCATCGTTTATAAGCTAAGTGTAAAACTCACTCCAAAAAGCTAGCTTGAAGGAGGAGGGGACACCTAGACATTATAAACCACCGGTCAATCCCATACTTGACCGATGTCAGATCGTAACAACTTAGCAAGATGCAGAGTCAGAACAATATACTTCGAACTGAGCAATGCCAAACAATAGTGAAACCATAACAACAACATAACAAAAGAAGTAAACAACCGACCACATGATTAAGAAACACAACAGTTAAACCGGTAACTTAAACTTACAATGGAATAAAGGTGACCAAACCAATTCTAACGAAATCATCCAACCAAAAAAACTAGATAACATAAAACTTATCCACAAATTACTGGATGAAACCAGTTTTAAACCCAAACCAAACCAAAACAAATAAAATCAAGCGAAATCAAACCGTAATGACAGCGAACCAAACAATATACGATCCTTAATAATATTTTATGTGAATACTTCGACTATAGAGAAATGTTATTAACATTGATCATACGGCTTAGAGAAATTCCTCTCTCCGCTTTTAGACTAGTAGTATGGAGTCCTCTAACTTTATGTTGAAACATCCGATGAGAAATCCCCCCGTTCATATTGTAGATAATGTTTCTTCAAGCTACATACCAAAAGAAATCATGAAGATGCAACATTTAACGAATGCACAATGACAATTATAAACCGAACAGTCAAAACTGAACATAAAACGAAAAAAATCAAAAGCTAGATCTATGTGTCTAGAAGCTAGATGCAAAGTTTAAGGATATATAACATTTACGAATCTTTGATCGTGATTCTACCACAACCATTCACATAGTTACTGGCAAAAAAGCAAGAAAAGGTAAGCGAGATCCCTCCGGATCACCAACAATTAGTCGACAACTAGAGGATTGTATCTAAGACTTTAAACACCAAAATAATATAAGAAAAGTCTAATTGATATATCTATTATTTTGTAAATAATAAAGCCTCATTTTAACGGAGTTAAATGAGAAGATTAGTTGGGACTTAGTACGAAATGGATGTTAATACAACAAAACTTGAGATGCATTGTGAATTAACCATAATGGCTTAATGTGTTAAAGTGCAAAAAGATGTAAATTACTAAAATAACCTTTTTTCATAATCAAATGAATCATCATGGAACTCTTCCCTCTCACTCCACGCTTGTCATTGCTTAATTAACGTGTGTGTTTTATTAGATCCTTCAAGGTGAAGAATTAAGATTATTCATGAATGAAATTGGTAAAATTAGATGAACTATAAGAAAATTCTAAGCTTTATGTATGTCTCTCATTTTTCATGTTTAAATCATAAGGTGTATTAGGGCTTTTATGAGATTATATGTGTGGTTTTTTTTTATGTTAAAATAGTGAAGCTCCATGATGTAAATGATAGAAATTATGGGATAGTTCATAAAACTGAAATTGGGGATTCTATGTGTTTACATGTGATGATGTTGTATGTTTGTTAATGATAATTTTATAAAAGTTAAATGACGTTAGGGGGTATGTTCTCTAGCTAATTGAAGGTGAAAATTATATATTTGATGATAAACTAGTAGAAGAGTATGATGATTATATGATCTTACAGAATTATGAAATATGAATCAATATAAGAATGTGTGGGATTTAGATAAGTTAAAGATTAGTGAAATCTTATTGTTGAAATTGATAGTTTTGAATAATGATGTTAGAAGTTAACCCAAACACTTCTTAAATGAAAGTACGATTCATGAATTTGTGATGATTTAGTGTTTAAATGGGGTTTAATCGGTTGTATGAACTTGATATAAATGCTTAAAGTATTGAAGATTATGTGGGTTGAACTGAGTTTTTTGAGACGATTTTATCAAAAGAAAAATTGCAGCTCGTAGGTTATGACTTCAGTTTTATGCGGTTTTGTAAAATTCATATAAAATCACCCGTAACTTCGATTGATTTCTCTCATATGTTGTTGAAAAGGTAGAAGAGTCTACTTTCATGTCAATCTATGATCTAATTCTAGGTAAAATTCTTTGATGATCAGTAATCTGGGTCAGATTTAGTGTTTAACTGGAATCATGAAATATGTTCTATCTTTACTACTTATAAAGAGTGTATCTCTTTTCTTAAAACTTGAAATCTTGAAACTTAAATTAATGTTGTTTGTCTAAATTACCCCTAAGTACCCCTTAAACTTGGCAAGTTTTAAAAAACTTGGCAACTTAAATTATGTATTTTCTTGATCAATTGTAAACTTGACAACTTTTAAAAAATAAACACTATCTTAATTTTAAAAAACACATGTTTTGTATTTCAAAAAACGCGCTTTGCATCAAGGGTCGAAGAAGAATCACGATTTTGCAAGTATAATTATTTGTCGCTAGTATGTATAGAAGTGTTAGTAGTGTCCATGAACAAGTTCAAGACTAAAGGCAATGATCATGTTTTAATACAACCCAAATTATAAGAATATATAATATAAATAGAATTATGTTTTTTTATGTAAATGAGTGATTCAAACACTACTACTCTTGCAAAATGTGCTCATATGTTGTTCAGTCATTTGATTCTCCTACAAAAAAGAAAAGGATAACTTAATATCTGATACTCACGGAAACTATGTTAAAAAACCATTGAACGGATTGATTAAAATAAATCTCTTGTGTATTATATGATACTATTCATCATTACAATTTATCATAGCAACAATTTATCCGGGTCTCTATATAATCTAGATTATTGTCATATATAAATGTTTTGATTTAAAAAGTGATAGTTCAGTAATCAGTTCCATGTTTATGCACAGACATTCTTCCAAATTTATGCGTGACAGTAAGTCATTCAGGTCAAACGACTCGTTAGATTTGGTTTATAGGTTTCAACATCTTTTATGATTTCTAATGATTTCACTTTTAGTCACAAATAAAAGACTTCATGTAAATATTGTCGAAAATATAAAAATGCGAATCATTTTGTAATGTTTCATAACCTATACCCACGTGCAATTAAGGATGTAAAGTAACAACACGAACTAAAAATACCTTGAACAGACTATGAAATTAGTGGAGCTGGAGCTGGAGCTGGAGCCGGAGCCTGAGCTTGAGGAAGCGCTGGAACTATCAACTTTGGGTTATTGGCAAAACTGAAAAAAATTACCAAATTTCAAGTCAAATCGCAGTGTGATGCAATTTCACTAGAGTGCAATTTTTACCCAATTACTTGTGAATGGTTCGATTCTGGTTTTGTTATATCTTTAACGGGTTGAAAGTTTTCCAAAGTACATTTTTAGTTCACATATACTCCAACCCCATTATATTTGAGATATGATATTGTTAGAATAATATATACGTTTTAAAATTAATTTTGACACAATTATTCATCTAAGAATTTCAAATTTTAGGCAACTCTACTTGTTTTGACTCTTTACCCAAACTTCCAACCCACCTTTGTTTTCTGGTCTATTATTTCTTTATTTAGCAACTCGTGTAAGTATAGCAGACCTTGATAGGTGTAAAGTGTGAGAAGGATCCGTTGACAGGAACATATCCTCTCAAATGGTTGTTTGATAGATCACTGCATTAAATAGCAACCAAAAGTTATCTATTTTGCAGTCAAATTTAGAGGAAATTGCAAAAATCGTCCCTAAACTTTGCCCATATTGCAAGTTTCGTCCCAACCATTTGGAAAGTGCAAAGATCGTCCCTGTGGGAAACCTTTGGGCAAATTTTAGTCCCTGAGTTATAACGACGTTTATTTAATTCTGTTAGCCTCCCACGTGCATTCCACACGGAGGGCTTTTTGGTCATTTTCATCAATGGTCCCCTTTTTATAACACACACCAACACACGATTGCACTTTTCATTGACTTTTTAGAATACACCCAAATCACAAACCCTAATTAAAAAATCTGTCATCCCCAATTTATATCTTTCAATGCAAATCTAATCCCTAAAGTAAAAACATCTCAAAAGTATCAATTATGGTAACAGGAATACAAGAATGGTACTTTCGAAAGGAAGGATCATTATTTAATCCACACGTAACTTATGGTAAGTGCATGTTAATGTAACAGTGTTTATGATGTATGTCATTCAATGTTGTTAATTGTGTTTCTAATCCTTTTGTTTTGTTTTTTTTTGTTTGCATCAGCTGATCATCCAGAAGTTTTCTCAATGAAAGTGTTTCATGGTGGAACTTTCACACCATCACCAAATAGGAAGTATTTTGGTGGTAAGGTACAATATGTAGACTTTNAAAATTGTGACACGTGTCCAGTTTGATTTGATATTTTGTCTTTTATTGTCTTTTATTAAATGTATTAAAAGACTAAAATACCCTCTTTTAAATGTGTGACACGTGTCCATTAAATGTGCGACTGTGCTACCATTAAATGTGCTACTGTGCTACCATGTTGCCGGCAATATTTCCGGCTAACCTTTTTTTTCCAGTTTCCGGCTAACCTCTTTTTTCCAGTTTCCGGCTAACCTTTTTTTTTTTTTTTTTTTTTTAATTTATTTATTTATTTTTAATAACAAGGCATAATGTGAAGGCAATGTGAAGGCAAAACCAAACAGTATTGGATTCTTTGTTTTCAAACAGTATGTATTGGGCTAAACCTTCGTGGGTTGGATCTACTTTATGTAATAAAGTTGACATATACTCTAGTAGTCTAGTTCCGTAAATGATGTGAAAGCAATAGTTTTATCATTATTTCTTGAGGAAATTGCAAAAATCGTCCCTAAACTTTGCCCATATTGCAAGTTTCGTCCCAACCATTTGGAAAGTGCAAAGATCGTCCCTGTGGGAAACCTTTGGGCAAATTTTAGTCCCTGGTTATAACGACGTTTATTTAATTCTGTTAGCCTTCCACGTGCATTCCACACGGAGGGCTTTTTGGTCATTTTCATCAATGGTCCCCCTTTTATAACCCACACCAACACACGATTGCACTTTTCATTGACTTTTTAGAATACACCCAAATCACAAACCTTAATTAAAAAATCTGTCATCCCCAATTTATATCTTTCAATGCAAATCTAATCCCTAAAGTAAAAACATCTCAAAAGTATCAATTATGGTAACAGGAATACAAGAATGGTACTTTCGAAAGGAAGGATCATTATTTAATCCACACGTAACTTATGGTAAGTGCATGTTAATGTAACAGTGTTTATGATGTATGTCATTCAATGTTGTTAATTGTGTTTCTAATCCTTTTGTTTTGTTTTTTTTGTTTGCATCAGCTGATCATCCAGAAGTTTTCTTAATGAAAGTGTTTCATGGTGGAACTTTCACACCATCACCAAATAGGAAGTATTTTGGTGGTAAGGTACAATATGTAGACTTGTTAGATATAGAGTGTTTTAATGTGGATATTTTACATGCTGTTGTGAAGATGTTAAAATATGATCCTAGGGAAATTATGTATTATCACTTTAAGATACCAAACAAGACATTAGGCTGGGGATTAAGGGCTTTGGCAAGTGATGATGATGTTAATAACCTAGCACAGTATGTTAAAGATAATAAGGTTATTGATGTATTCATTGAACATGGGGAGACCACAGTTGAGAGTTATTACATGCCCAAATTTGCAGAGTCTGTCCAAATTAGGGAGTTGGATGAGAATGTAGATGTAGTTGCTTTAGATGATGAGGAAGTTGCTGGATTAGTGGTTACAAATCCAAAAAAAAGGGGGAAGACTCTTGGGTTGCCTAAGTGTAGAAAGAGGTTAGCAATTGAGTGGTTAGGACATGATACTGATGAGGTGAATGAGCATATTAATGATGGACAAGATACTAGTGGTGTAGGTACTGAGCAGTGTGATGAGCAGTGTGATGAGCAGGTTCATGAGCAGTGTGATGAGCAGGGTGATGAGCAGGGTGATGAGTATGGTTTAGATGCAGACATGTATGATGACTATGGTGATGAGGAACATGATTCTGATGGTGCAAAAGAGATTGTAGATGAAGAACACATTATAGATGAATTAGATGTGAATATGGAAGGGTTTAGGTTCACTGTTGAACCAGAAAATGAAAGAGAAAATGATCCAATGAGACCCCATTTGGATATCAATGAAGATGACTTGCAAGTTATTGACTATGATTCATTTGAAAGTGATATTGATGAAGATGATATTGAAGGTGGTAGAAAAGCAGCACTTAGGAAACTTAAGAAAAAGGGTGCAAGTTTTGATGATGGTAACATTGTGAACAAACTGTGGATTGGAAGAGAGTTCGCTAATAGGGAGGAAGCAAAGGCCATAATAAAGGCACATGCAGTTGAAACTAGGAGGCAGATTTCCATTGTGAAAAATGATCATGTGAGAGTTAGGGCAAAGTGCTTAGGTACTATACCAAAATTGGGTGATGCTGACATGGCAAATTTTGGGATGATGAAACAAGGTGGGATTACTATAAATGAAGGTGGTAAGGATAAGGTTACAAATGGTAAGGGTTCCAATGATAAAGGGTCAAAGGATAAGGGGTCAAAGGATAAGGGGACAAAGGATAAGGGGACAAAGGCTGCTATCCTTAAAGGTAAGGGCAAAAATGTAATTACAGAAGAGGAAGAAGACAAAAATCAATGCCCTTGGCATGTGTATGTTGCTAAGACAGAGAAAGGTAAATGGTTGGTGAGGACATTTAACAATGAACACATCTGTCTTCATTCAAGACAAATAAAAGCAGCTACTGCATCTTTCCTTTCTAAACATCTTATAGATCTGGTGAACCTTAATCCAGAAATCCCTGTTAAGTCAGTCCAACATCAAATGCAGAAACAATTTGGAATTGGTGTATCAAAGCATAAAGCTTTCAGAGCTAAATCAAAGGCACAAGAAGAGGTGAAAGGTGATGAGTCAGTTCAATACAATATATTAAGAGATTATATTATGGAATTGAAGAGGGCTAATCCTAACACTACTGTGAAGTTAGATGTGTATAGAGAAGAAGATCCTGAGTGTAAAACAAGGATCTTTAGAAGGATTTATGTTTGTTTAGGGGCACTTAAAGAAGGGTTTAAAGCAGGTGGCAGAGAAATATTGGGTCTAGATGGTGCATTCATGAGAGGAAGTTACCATGGACAATTACTAACAGCTGTATCTGTTGATGCAAATAATGGCATATACCCTGTGGCATATGGTATTGTTGAATCTGAAAACATACACTCTTGGTCCTTTTTTCTGAATTGTCTTGGAGATGATCTTGAGTTATATAGAGACTCACACTTTACATTCATCACAGATAGGCAGAAGGTATGTACTCTTTCACTGTATTTTAATTGTAGTTGTATAGTGGTTGAATTGTATTGTAACTGTATTGTATTTTAATTGTATGTGTTGTAGGGTTTGTTACCAGCTATTAAGAAGTTATTTCCATCAGCAGAACATAGGTTCTGTGTGAGGCACATAAATGAAAACCTTAATTTGACTTGGAGAGGTGGAATGTACAAGGAAATGTTATGGAAGGCTGCTACTTCTACAACAGTTGTGGAATTCAACAAGGCAATGGATGTTCTCAAAGGATACAACAAAGAAGCATATGACTGGTTGAATAAAATTCCACCAGAGCATTGGAGTAGATCTCATTTCACAGGTATTACTCTTGTATATTTCAATTTAAGTTATTATATATTACACACTATGTTAGGAGTTTGAATTGTATGCTACATGTGTAAACAGGCAGAGCACATTGTGATATTCTTATCAACAACATATGTGAGGTCTTTAACAGACAATTACTAGATGCTAGGGAATCCCCAATAGTAAGTTGCCTAGAATATGTAAGAGAATATTTGATGAAAAGAATTGTTGCTGTTCAAAAAGTAATTGCAAAGTCAGATGGGCCACTTACTCCTTCAGTTACCAAAGTTTTTAAGAAAATTAAAGATGCATCTACTAAATACATTGTGGACTGGAATGGTGCTGACCTGTTACAAGTTAAAGGTCCTTGGAGTGGTGCTGACCAAAATGTGGTTAATTTGCAAGAAAGAAGTTGTTCTTGTAGAAAATGGGAAGTCTCAGGTCTGCCATGTAGGCATGCAGTGGCAGCCATACATAACATGGCTGAAAATGGTATGAATGTGGGTTTGCCAGAAGCTTGGGTCCATCCCTCTTACAGGTTAGACACTTGGAAGCAACAATACTCTTTCAAAGTCAACCCAATTCTTGGTCCCCATTTATGGGAGCACACTGAATGGCCAACAACATTGCTACCACCAAAAATTGCACCAAAGATTGGAAGACCTGCAAAAAAAAGAAAGAAAAGTGTGGTTGAAATTGAAGAGTTAGTGAAGGCTGGCAAGTTGACTAAGAAGGGTCAAACAGTTACATGTTGTATCTGCAAACAAAAAGGGCATAACAAAAGGACTTGTAAGGCTGCAAATCAGGCAAGACAGTCATCTCAAACAAGTGGAAATGCAGCTCAAACATCTCAAGCATCTGGACAAACATCTCAAGCATCTGGAAGTCAAGCTCCAAGATCCACACCAAGTGTCAGTCAGACTCCAATCAATAGGAGATTCACTAAGAAGGCAGCAAACAGAAAAGTGACACCCACAAAGTAGTTTATCTGTCATGATTGTTTTAGTAGTCTGTTGGTGTAATTTGTTCTAGACATGTGTTTAACTTCTTATCTCTATGACTGTATTAGTAGTCTTTTGTTGTTTACACTTTGGTAGGCTATGATTGTATTAGTAAACCTGTAATGGTAAACCTGCAAATGGTAAACCTGCAAATTTTCAGTCTAACAAGTGCATAACTTGTTACATGTATGCTAATGCCATTTCCAGGTAAACAAGTGCAAATTTTAAGACTTTTGTTGTTCTTTAACTGTCTTCATTTTATGTTGTTCCTTTTCCATGGTATTGCAACAACTTTAACAAACAAGTAAACATTACATCCATGGTAACTGAACATTACCAAGCAGTTGTTCATTAACAATGATATTTCATTAAACATTACCAAACTTACATCCATAGTAAGTGAACATTACATCCAAAATCATTGACCATAACATACATATTGGTCAATTTTTAGGTTCAACTTACCACTAAAAATACTAAGATTAGTACATCAAGAAAAGAAAAACAAAAAGCCAACTGCAAACCAAACAAATCTTCAATCTTCTGTTTGCTGCTGCCATTGCATTCACTGATTGTTGGAGAGCATTCCTTGACCTTAGTAACCCTGGGATGATATGAATTGAACGAGCACACATAGGGGGATCAGCCCATTCAAAAAACCCACAATTAACCTACAAGTAAGTCTTACTAACATCAGCAAAAAAAAATCTTACAATAAAAATGATTAACTCACTTTAAAGCTTACATGTCCAATTTGGGCGCAACAAAAAAACGACGGCTGGGTTATGATCAGTCCATGAAGTACGAAGCACAGCTTGGTTACACAAAAACAATTAACCATATCAACTTAATTTTGATAGTGGAATAAATTAGGTTAGGGTTTAGTTATGTGCTTTGGAATTGATTGGGGGGCATTTTTTTTATTTGGGTGGGATGTGTGTGGTTGGGGTATTTCATCGTGTGTTGGTGTGTGTTATAAAGGGGACCATTGATGAAAATGACCAAAAAGCCCTCGTGTGGAATGCACGTGGGAGGCTAACAGAAATAAATTAACATCGTTATAAACCCAGGGACTAAAATTTGCCCAAAGGTTTCCCACAGGGACGATCTTTGCACTTTCCAAATGGTTGGGACGAAACTTGCAATATGGGCAAAGTTTAGGGACGATTTTTGCAATTTCCTCTTGAAGAAATCTAACGAAACTATTTCCAAAATAGTGAAAGACTATAACTTGCATGAGAATTGAGAAAGGATATAAGATGAAAATGTTTGACTATGTGCCAAATTTGGAGAAGTAGAAGCAAAAATATTGGTAATAATAATAATACCGAGTGGTTACAAAAATAGAGAATTGCAAAAAACGAATCTAAAGTTTGGCCAAATTGCACGTTTCGTCCCGGATGTTTGAAAAGTGCATGGATCATCCTTGTGGGAAACTTTTGGGGCAAAATTCGTCCCTTCTCTATAATACTTTTCAGTTTCTAACACAAATGGTCCCTGTGTTTCACCAGGTTTTACAGATTTAGTCCTAATTTTTATTTATTTATTTATTTTACTATTATTATTAGTATTACTTTTTATACTTTTCGTACTTTTTTTTTTGTCCGTTTTTCTTACGCTTTTGTCCGTTTTACTCACGTTTTTTTTCTGTTCTCGAACGTTTGTGTCCGTTTTTCTTACGTTTTTATCCGTTTTTCTTACGTTTTTGTCTGTTTTCTTACGTTTTTTCGTTTTCATACGTTTTTTTCGTTTTCATACGTTTTTGTCCGTTTTCTTACGTTTTTGTCCGTTTAACTTACGTTTTTTCTGGTTTCATACGTTTTTGTCCGTTTATCTTACATTTTTGTTCGTTTTTACTCATTTTTTTTCCATTCTCTTACGTTTATGTCAGTTTTTCTTACGTTTTTGTCCGTTTTTCTAACGTTTTTTCCGTTTTCATACGTTTTTCTTACGTTTTTTCCGTTCTCATACGTTTTTGTCCTTTTTCTTACGTTTTGTCCATTTTACTTACGTTTTTTCCGGTTTCATACGTTTTTGTCTGTTTTTGTTCGTTTTTCTTACGTTTTTTCCGTTTTCATATGTTTTTGTCTGTTTTTTATATGCCATCGCCCGTTTGCTTACGTTTTCATCCATTTTTCTTATATTTTTTCGTTTTCATACGTTTTTGTCCGTTTTTATACGTATAAAAATGAACAAAACTTATGAAAACAAAAAAGATCGAACAAAATGTAAGAGAAACGGACAAAAACGTGTGAGAACAAAAAAACGGGCGAAAACACATGAAAATGAATAAAAAGTAAGAAAAACGGACAAACACATAAGAAAAATGGATGGAAAACGTAAGAAAACGGGCGAAAATGTATGAAAATAAAAAAAACGTAGGAAAAGCGGACAAAAATGTATAAAACGGAGGAAAACAAAAGAAAAACGGACGAAAACGTATAAAAACGGATGAAAACATAAGAAAAACGGACAAAAATGTAAGAAAAATGGATGGAAAACGTAAGAAAACGGGCGGAAACGTATGAAAATGAAAAAACGTAAGAAAAGCTGACAAAAACGTATAAAAACGGATTAAAATATAAGAAAAANGGAAAACAAAAGAAAAACGGACGAAAACGTATAAAAACGGATGAAAACATAAGAAAAACGGACAAAAATGTAAGAAAAATGGATGGAAAACGTAAGAAAACGGGCGGAAACGTATGAAAATGAAAAAACGTAAGAAAAGCTGACAAAAACGTATAAAAACGGATTAAAATATAAGAAAAACGGACGAAAACGTATAAAAACGTAAGAAAACGAGCGAAAACGTATTAAAAACGGATGGAAACGTATAAAAACGGACGAAAACGTATAAAAACGGAAAAAACGTAAAAAAGGGACACAAACGAATGAAAACGGAAAAAACGTAAGTAAAACGGACAAAGCGTAAGAAAAACGGACCAAAACGTATGAAAACGGACAAAAACGTAAGAAAAACGGACGAAAACGTGTGCAACGGAAAAAGTGTGAGTGAAACGCGCAAAAAACGTAAGAAAAACGGACAAAAATGTAAAAAAAAAATGGACGAAAATGTATAAAAAAATTATACTAATATTAATAGTTAAATAAATAAATTAAAAAAAAATAGGACTAAATCTGTAAAACCTGGTAAACACATGGACCATTTGTGTAAGAAACTGAAAAGTATTATAGAGACAAGGGTATTTTAGTCATTTGATGTAGGCCAGGGACGAATTTTGCCCCAAAAGTTTCTCAGAGGGACGATCCTTGCACTTTCCAAACATCCGGGACGAAACGTGCAATTTGGCCAAACTTTAGAGACGATTTTTGCAATTCTCTCCAAAAAATATTATACTTACAACAAATTAAATGACGTCAGTAGTTTTAAAATTTTAATTGCCTACTTGTCAATAGGCATAGACGGATCTACATGTATGCCGGGTGACACGGACTACACCTACACCTGATTTTAGGTCATGAAATGCAAAAAGATTTCAACTGCCGTTTTCGCTATCTATGAACTTATAAACTTTCATGGTAACTTTTTTAAGGTGCGTTCTCATGACAAGAGTGTAGGTTACCATTTTGTTGGTTGTGTTCAACTAAGACACTAAATTATCACGATGAAACATACGCAAAAATTCGTACATACAAGTATATAACCCATATTGGAGACCATAATTACCATACTCATATGTGTATATGCTCTAATGTATACGTACGCTATACGTATGTACACTAATACATGTATATATGTGATGCAATTTTTGTCCATTATATTGCAAAAAAAGTAAATGCTACGTAAGCTTACGAGTTCCCAAAAACCATTTATGTGTATTCATTAAAAGCTAAAGCTTACCAAAAATTTCATAAGATTTATTGAGTCTAAAAACCAAGTGATACCCCAAACATGGAAAAGTGTAAGGTCGTTCACATGCAATTACCTTTTTTTTTTTTTTTTTTTTTTTTTTTTTTCTTTCTTCCTTCCTTTATATTGCTGAAAAGTTTCACATGCTCTTTTATGTTCAATGTTTTAAAAAGCGCGCCTACTCCCTAAATCGCACGAGGCTTTAGCCTTTGGGATTTTTTTCAGATCGAGGCTCACGACATGCATGAATCCCGTAAAAATCGTAGCGCCTTGGGGATTTTTGCGCCTTGAAGATGTAACGGGGTTTTGGCCTTTTTTTCTTAATAGTAAGATTCATTTTTGGCTTACATGTTATATACATTGGGCCTTTTAAGTTATAAAGTATCTAATAACCCTAATATTTTAGAAAATAACTAAAACACACAATCAACAAAGAAATATATATTTTTTGTAATCTAATGTTTAAGAATAGTAGCTTATTAACAGATACAAATGTCGTTTCTTTAGTGTTAAGTGTTACCAAACAACTATAGATTTTTAGCTGTTGATAGTTGATAGAGATACATGGTAATTTGTTAAATTTTATAAGTCATAAACTCATATATTGTAATGTATATTCAGGGATTTAGGGTAGTTCATGGATTCTGATATGTCGCTTGCTTGATATTTTTGGTTTAAATGCAAGCTTTGTTAGATGTAATAACTATTAAGTGACATTATGCATTGAATATTGATATATTTGTGTTATTTAAGCTGCATAAGTTGTCACATATGTTATAAAAAAAAACCTAAATGTATAGTGCGCCTCATATTTATGAATCCCACGCCTTGGTTTGCGCCTCGACTTGAGGCTCTTTGACCCCCTTTGCGCCTTAGTGCGCCTTGAGCCTTTTAGAACATCGCTTATGTCAACTTAAAACTATTCTTGAACATCAAAACTATACTTGTATGTGAAGAAGATAAACAAAAATTTGTTTCAATTGTGCATTCACATACTCGCAAGAAAATCACACTAAAAAAAAATGATTCCAGTTGAAAATCTGACTATATATTTAAATTTCTTACTGTGCATTTTTACATTTTTATTAAATGCTTTAATGTTGATATAGAAATAGTCATCACATGAACTAAAGTAGACATATATTTAACGAGGAAAAAATTTATAAGAGGTTGAGACTAGCAATTTTAGCAAATTTATAGGCAAGATGTCACCAAGCAATTTTAGCAAACTGTATCATTGTCTGAACTCTGAACCCATAACTCCATTAATAGTCTTTGGTTATGCTATGGGCCAACATGGTGCCTATATAGTTCCAAAATGGGCTCCTGAGCCATGTATATGTGAACATTGATATTTTCATTTTTTCACATGATCACATCAAATAACATGTCTCCATAATATAGTTAAGAGTGAAGTTATAGCTTCCTAAAAAAAATTCTTACATATTTGGACTCAACAAACATTTGGCATTAGGAACAAGTTTATGAACATTTTTAGGAGGCTAAATTATTTCCCTATTATTAAGAGTGATGTTATAGCTTTCTAAAAAACATTCCTAATCATCTTACTAAAAATTATGTGGCTTCTTTTTATTTGTTTGAAACGAAATATTTATCAAGAAAATGTATTCTTGTAGTAAAAAGAAATATTTATCAATGTGGCAAATCTGTTAATTTGGTCTTCAAAAAAGAACTATAATCAACTTATGCTAAAATCACAAAAAAATTTTCCACACACATTCTAGATATAGTTTCGTATAAACATACATATGTTACGAATGAACAACGTCTTTAGTATTTGCTAATGGACATGTCCTAATATTGTGACCTTCACCATGACATGCCCTACAAGTGTGCGCCCTTTTTTTGGAGTCCAAATAAGCTTTCTTTATCACCTGAGTCTTGGTTTTGGTGGTGGAGGATGCCATTTTTTGTTGAAGACAAGTCCTGCGATTATGCCCGGTTTTGCCACAAATGCTGCAAGAAGGTTGTTTAAAGGTTTTACCCTCTGATTTTATTGTATCAAATTTCTTGCACTTTCTTCTGTTATGACCCTTTTCGCCACATAAACTGCATTTGAACCGTCGATCTACTGAACCTTGATCAAGTTCTGGACAATAGTGTCTCCTGTGCCCTTCACGGCCGCAGTTTTTGCAATAAAAGTTCACTCCTACACCGCAACAAACTCGGATGAAGTTGACAGAAAATTGTGTTTATTGAAACCCATGTACTTGTGAAATAATGGGTCGACTGGATTATTAGTTATATACTATATCTAAAGCCAGAACCAAATCTCCAAATTTAGTTGAAAAGAGAATGGGCCGAAAGTGCCTAAAATTTCATTTAAATGCATATAATCCCCTTAATCGGTTTGTGCAAATTAGTTTTTCTGATCACACTCAACAAACTACAATAAGTNTTTTTTTTTTTTTTTTTTGTAAAACAAATTGTTTGGGTTAACCCACTCAATGCTACCCATTACTCAACTCGCCCAAACTCCCACTTTGCCAACACTAGACTATTATGAACATATAGTACTTCACACTGTTTTCTGCGAGTGACATTTTCATTGTTGAAATACTAAGTACCTACTCATTAAGTACAATGTATAGATATGAACATACCTTTCATGGAAATGCTTCTCTTGAGCCGGTTTTCTGGATCACTAAAAAACGCTTTCATGGTTTCGGAAGCATGTTTTCTTGCATCAACAGACCCTTTAGATTTCTGCAAAGACAGACCCCGTAAATTTGCCAATTATATTAAGGGGGCGTTTGGAATTGCTTATTCTACAGTGCTTATCAGCTTAAAATTTTGCAACTACCAATCAAATTTAAAGATAAGCATTCCCAAACACCCTGTAACTTCCATTCTCCACGCGGATCCCATCCAAATCTAGTATACATGAGCTAAGTGGGACCCACAATCTATGTTCACAATATTAAAAAGAAATCATTAGAACCTTGATTGCTGCCACTCTTTGAGCACGAAGCTCGGGATCATTATGGATGATTTTCATTCTGTTGGTAAATAGTCCAGTTTTTGCATTAAGGCTCTGAAATCACCCAACTAAAACCACAAGAGTGAGTTCATGATTCGGCGAACATTTGAACTATGTACTTGAGTAGTTTCTATTAAAACTGTAAGGAAAGAAACAAACTTGCTTTCAAAGATCTACTAATCTTCAAACCAACTTCTTGAGATGTAGCTTTGTATACACGTTTCGATTTTTTCCTTGCTGCTAACTTTATTTCAAGATTGTCCACTTCATCGTCTTCCTTTACTTTCAACGGCGAACTGCATCCAAGAAATGTACATGACATTAGACATGTAATGCTAATGAGGTATATATATTTGTCTTTTGCAAAACGACCCATTTCTGTGTAACTTTAAAAGGAACACAATATTTTACAAAAATGAGAAATATTGGATAAGTGTCAAGCTTAATAGTTTTTTGTCATAACAATAATTGGAATTAGGGGGTGTTTCGGATTGTTTATGTAAGTGCTTATCTGCTTATTGCATAGTCTTAAAATTAGTAATCGCAAACACTGGATTGAAAAATGATTAATTTCTTATTTTATTATTCGTAAGCACTAAAAATAAGCAGGTTACATGCTTATTCTGAAAGAAGATAAATACTTAACAACAGGCAATCCCAAACGCGTTCTTAGTACGCTACGACAAGGCAAGCATGGTTGTTTAAAAGTAAATCAGCTGATAGTTATTCGTGCATAAAACGGATATATGGAGGAAAATGTATAAAGCAAACTAATATGCAGAGTCAAAGTAAGATTGAATATCATACATTGAACGGGCTTTCTCCCATGGACGTTCATCAATGGACTCTTCCCATATTACACATTCTCCCGAGCACTGATGACATGTAACCTTACCCTGCCACAATCAAAATTACCATATGTTTTCATCATCAACAATTTCAGTTTGTGGTGTTGATCTACATGTTGTTAGAATATGAGAGAGTGAAAATTTATCGAAAAATGATGTACAATGTATACCTTGCCGTTACACTGTGAACAATCTAGTCTCGATCTTTCAATACCACACATTGTGCAAGGAGTGTATCCCCTTCCCCTGCAACTTGGGCAAGGCAACTCTCTAATATACTGGCCGTTTGGACCAAACCATGATCTTGGAGTAGAATTACTTGAAAGAGCCTTCCTGGAATAAACGTTTCTGGCTAAATAACTTTGAATAGGATAAAATCGTAGCAATGGAATTTAGGGAGTGTTTGGCATTGCGTTTTGAAAGTAATTACATTCCGTTTTCAAGTCATAGGTTATTAGACGCTAAAACTGATTCTGAGTTTGCAACAAAACTGATTATGATTATATGATTATTAATGTCACTGTACATGTAGAACTTTATAATTTGTATTTAGGGGGAGTGTTTGGGGTTGCTTGTTAAAAGAACTTATTCTAATAAGAAAAATCAGCCAACAGAAACAACTTAATCAGTAGATCCACCACGAAATAATCAGCTTAAATAAGCAATCTCAAACAGCTTATGAAAACAATTCATGTCACCTTAAAATACGCAAACACTTAAAACGCCCTCCTTCCCAAATGGATTGTTCTATGGGGTGTTTAGGTTAGCTTATTTTTCTGGACTTATAGGCTTATTTGAATTTTGAAAAACTCATGAGCCCACTTTTCTCGGCTTATGAGCTTATCAGCTTGAGCTTATGAACTTAAATAAGTTCATAAGCCATAAGCTCATAAGCCGAAAAAAGGTGAGCTTATGAGTTATTCATAATTCGAATAAGCCAATAAGCCCATAAAACTAAGGTAATCCAAACATGAAACACCCCCATAAGCATAATGGCTTTTAACACGCAATCCGAACAAACCTCTTACAAATCAAACAAACCAATGCTAATCCAACCCTCTTTTATATCTTTCACATTAGAAGCAAAACAAATACAGTATTACCTAGGCTGCAAATCAGCTGAAACCCCAAAAAGATCTTCAGAAGGATCATAACTCATCTGCAACCAACCAACCAACAACAAAGCAAAGATTCTTTCATATGTATACATATTACTATGAAAAAAAAAACAAACCAGGTGCATCCAACAAAAACTCTAAACAAGGCAAGAAACATAACTTTTTAGAAAATATTTAATTTTTTAATTCTTTTAATACCTGAGATTGTTTCTTATTGGGTTTTTTCGGGCTACTCGGCTCATTTTTAAAAGACGAAGAAATAGTTAAAGTACAAACATTAAAAGAATGCTTTGTTTTTGTCCAATGTGAGATGAGCAAGAATTTAAGGTTTTTGTTGGAATGGTTGTGATTCCAATGAGGAGTAAGTGTTCTGAATGAAGAACATAAGGATGATGACGATGTCATTGAAGCTGTGAAGTGAGTGAGTGAGTTAGTTTGGTTGGTTGGATTGTTGGATGAAGAAGATGAAGTTAGTTAAAAAAAACAGTTGTGTGGATGTAATGGAGACAAGTTATATATGCCGCCAATTATCATGTTTCAGGGGCATTTTTCGTCATTTTNCAACACAAACTAAACAAGGCAAGAAACATAACTTTTTAGAAAATATTTAATTTTTTAATTCTTTTAATACCTGAGATTGTTTCTTATTGGGCTTTTTCGGGCTACTCGGCTCATCTTTAAAAGACGAAGAAACAGCTAAAGTACAAACATTAAAAGAATGCTTTGTTTTTGTCCAATGTGGGATGAGCAAGAATTTAAGGTTTTTGTTGGAATGGTTGTGATTCCAATGAGGAGTAAGTGTTTTGAATGAAGAACATAAGGATGATGATGATGTCATTGAAGCTGTGGAGTGAGTGAGTGAGTGAGTTAGTTTGGTTGGTTTGTTGGATGAAGAAGATGAAGTTAGTTAAAAAAACAGTTGTGTGGATGTCATGGAGACAAGTTATATATGCCGCCAATTATCATGTTTCAGGGGCATTTTCGTCATTTTGAAGGGGGTGTTTGGATTGCTTTCCAAAAATAGATTTTGTGTTCTAAACTCTTAGCTACAAATAGTATAAAGAGTGTATAATTATACTTAAGACTTTTAAAATAAAAAATATATACTCCGTAATTATTACTGGGTAATATACTTTTAAGGTTAGTATTATGTATTGATATGTTTTAGGGTGTATATCGAAATCAACACCTTTGCCGAATTTCATTTAATGGTAGTTTGAAGTATATTTGGCAATTTCACATGGTCTAGAGGAATAAAATAAGTAAGTTCTTTATATTTTCTCTAGCATTAACAAACAACTAGTGCTTACTGCTAACTCCTACTGCTAATGTTTACTGCTAACTGCTTATTGTTACTGCTACGTGTCGCCAAACATAGCCATAGTATGATTGTCGTGTTTGAGCTTGTTCAAAGCACGTAGTTTTCCTTTGTTAAGAGTGGTTCATAGCTACTCTTTCTTGTACGATCATTCTTTTTATTAATATACTTCACCGGGTACAACCCTTTACCAAAAAAGAAAGTATATTTGGCAATTTCAACATCATTTTCTGAAAACACTTTTGCTCAATTGGTGTTATTTTAAACTATTTACAAACTTTTAAACTATCTACAACTTTTTATTAATGTTGTTTGTAAAAAAGAGTAGATTTTGTATATATTTGATAACAACATAATTCTTTTTTAAAAATTGCATCTACACTCTCTACTATATAACACGCCATATTATTGTGTGAGTTGATTGTGTTATTAAATTACATTTTGATTATATTATGTTGTATGTATAAACATTACACAACACATAACCACAATATCACATATATAACTATTTGCCGCTGTAAAATTCCAACGAAACGTCAAGATTTAAGAGTACTTTAAGTACAACATTTAAGATTTAAATTAAAATTGTATAAAAAGGTGATGATTAATTGATTTATATAAAATTAGTTTTATATAAATGATCACCTTTTTATATAAGCTCGGTAAAAACTAGGTTATCATAAATTAATTTGCATACTTGAAATCTTGGAATTGTAGATTTCGTAAAGTGTGGCATATAAGAAGCATTTAATTGAATTTAATATGAAAACCTATCAGTTGCCAAGGGAAATTTTCAACTTTAAATAGCTACATTAGCATGTTACTTTATGTTTATGAACTAATTCTCAGAGCTGAAAATCCATTTATAATCTCATTCAAACATTAGAAAAGTATTTACAAATGGCTCTTAGCAATCCTCCTTCTTTCATCAAAATCTTGCATGATCATGATGCTCCTTACTTGGTATGTACGTATTTATCATACTTACACACACTACATATATGTGTTGCTATGGTTTTTTTTTTTTTTTTTTTTTTTTTTTTTTTTTTTTTTTTTTTTTTTTTTTTTTTTTTTTTTTTTTTTTTTTGTTGTTGTTGTTGTTGTTGTTGTTGTCAGTGAGATTCATTTTATTTTGTAGGCATTGCCACATGATTTTGTCACCAAGTACATGGTGGACAAGATCCCTGAAGACGTAGTGATTAGGTCAGCAAATGGAGGGTTTTTGTGGAATGTTAAAATGAAGCAAATCGGAGAAAGTGTTTGTTTTGCCAAGGGTTGGAGTAAGGTTGTTAGAGATGCTCATTTTGGTTACGAGGATATTATTGTGTTGTGGTTTGTTGGTGAAACCTCTTTTAAAATGTGGATTTATGGTCCAAATGCCTGTGAAAAGATTTTGCTACCACAAACAAAACATGTTAAACTTGAAGACGATGTTGTTGCTGATGATGAAGATTTTGCTACCACAAAAAAAACATGTGAAAAGATTTTGCTACCACAAACAAAACATGTTAAACTTGAAGATGATGTTGTTGCTGATGTTAATGTTGTTGTCGCTGGTCATGATGACAATGATGATGACGTCGATGATGATTATTTTGACGATGATGATGGTGATGGAGATGTTGTTGTTGCTCCTGTTGTTAACGCTGATTACTATGATGATGATGACAATGACGATGACGATGATGATAATTACGATGATGATTATATTGAGGGTAATGATGATGATGGTGTTACTGTTTATTATCCCATGTTTTCTCCCTAGTCTATCGAAAGTGCATGTTTCCTCAGATTGCATGTTTTCTCATATTGTAGTTTTCTTAAATTTATGTGATCTTTAAAAGATGAAGAAACAATGATTGGATTAACATTCATTAAAAGAATGTTTTGTTTTCCAGTGCAGACGAGCTAGAATTTTATGTTCATGTTTTTGTCATGATTCCAATGTGGGATGATTGTCTTGAATGAAGAACATTGATGTCGTTGAAGTTGTGGAGTGAGTGAGTGAGTGAGCATGGTTGGGTGGATGAAGAAGAATATGGAAGTCAGTTAAAAACGGTTGTGTACGTGGATGTAATGGAGACACAGTTATCATGTTTATGGACATTTTCATCAATTTATTACGTGACAAAATGTTGGAAGACTAAGCTTCAGACCTACAAACACATGGTCGGATGGTCATTCACTTAAACATCCAGGGACTGAAGATAATAACTTATCAAGACCTTTTATGGATAAGATTTCGGAGAGTATATAACTGTTCTTATTCTCACTTTATTCTTTTTATCTCCTTGTTAATTCTCTGGTTTCTCTTCTTCTCTTATTTATCTCCTGAGTTGAAAGAGAAACCCTAGTTTAAGCTAATTGTTTGTCTTTTCGTTTCTGTATTGTAAAAACTCTTAGTCGCTATTCTTTAGCAATTGATACTTAATAAAAGAGTGAGCCAAGGGGGAGGTTGGCTTGGTTCCATTCTAATTGGGTTGGTTATAATCTTGCTTTGGCTTTTATTAAATTTCTACATGGTATCCAGAGCCACGGTTGGCTCTATACCAAAGCGATTAACGCCCTGTTTTGAAATTTTCGAAAATTAGGGTTTCTCTGAAATTTGGGGGGTTCGATCTATATGTTTAGATCTTAGTGTTTTGAGGGAGTTATTTACAGAGTTCTTGATATCCAGATCTTCTAGATCTGAGTAGTTAATTGGTTTTTCTCAAAAATTAGGGGTTCCTTGATTTTTGGGGGGTCTTTTGTTCCTGGTTGGTTCTTGAAGTTGGTTTGCACACCTTATGATCTAGTGTTCTTTGGAGTTCATAATTGACTCTCGGAATAGTCTTAATTTGATTTTTTGTGTCAAATTATAAAAATCTAGGTTTTGACTGTATCCAAAACCCTAATTCAGTGTTATCTTTTACTTGATTGTTGGTTTGATCTGGCTATTGTTTTTTATTGTCAGATCACTTGTTGTTGTTTGTTTACATAATTTTGGTTTTATTTTTCAGATACCCTTTCCGCTGTGCTATTGTGTTGGTTGAGGATTCTTCTTTGATCTGTGGTTGTTATCTTGGAAGCTTGCGTGCACTGTAAAACCTCTCCTACGCCCTCTTTAGGTTTTTTTTTCTTAACGGTTATCTAGGACTTGCATGTGGAAGAAGTTTAGATTAAGGATTGTTGGTGTTATCTGTGGTGTCTGTGACTATTGGAGATTATTTGTGGTTTGAGGACGATATAACGTGTTGCTTGTTTTAGTTCTTTGTTTTTGTTTTACTTGTGCTATTGTTGTTTTTCTTTGATTGTCCTGTGCTTTGTTGTGTTTATTTTTTTGGATTTCCAAAATGGTGTTGAAGTGATGGCCGTTTTCAAAAAGAATAAAAATAAACATCGTGATGCGGTGGTAGTAGTGAATTAAAACTTGACATATCATGATCCTTTGATATTTGCAATTCCACAAGACATAGGGTCTCAGTGTGATTTCCTTCAAACTTGAAGTTAACTGAGAACACTATAAATCTGGTCTGGCTGCTGTGCAGTATGGCCTTGGGGCCATACAAGGAACCTAACTTGCGTTTTGTTTAATGGTAAATGTGGAAAGAGATCCTGCTGATGGTTCTGTGCTATGCTATGCGTCCAGTTGAAGTTGTGAGTTATGGTGCCTAACTCTTTGTTGTCCTTGGATATGTTATGTGCTGTAGTATTTCTTCCAAGTATCCGTTTATTAATTATATTATGGTCAAGTGTTTTACTAAAAATATTAAGGCCTGTTCGTGTGAATAATTCAGCCATGAGATACATATCAGATATAAAGAAGAATCCTGTTCTTGTGGAATTGTATTGGAATTTTGCATCAAAAATACCATACTTAACTACTAAGTTTTTAATGTCTAAGTGATGCATCTGTTGTCTAGTGGATTATCTATCAACTGAAGTTTAATATGCATTTTATCGACTTCCTCCTATTTGGGTGAGAGGGCATTTTGTGACGTTCTCAAATCTCCCATTGGCATGCGTGTTTGTGGTGACACTGCCCCTACCATCTACCATGAACACAGCATCTCCACGACCTCCCTCTTTCTTAAGTCGTGATAATTGCAATTTTCTTATTTGTGACTTGCATGCCATATATCGAGTATCTTGAGATAGTGTAGTATTGCAGACTACAGATCTTGTCTGCCAGATGTTATGATATATTCTTGTCACTTGTGCGTGTACCCTTTATGGTGCTAGATGTATGTAACTGCGCTGAGCATAGAGTTGAAAGTTCATGTGACCAATAAAAATGTTAAAAATGGGGCTGCGCAGCTTTGGCTGGCCAGAACCCCAATACTGGCTTAACATTTCTCAAAATGTAAATTGGATACACAATAATAAACACTATCTCTCTC
>LBNU01024716.1:12621-38366 GCA_014162995.1 Artemisia annua | reverse complement strand
ATAACCCTTAACCCTCATTGTCTGGTAACTAATTATACCAGTCATGGCATTAAGAGATATTTGGGGCATTTGCTCAACAACATTTTCAACTACATTTTCTACACCTTGTTCAGTCAGGACCAAATCATCATCTTCTTCTATCAAATCCTCCTCTACACACACTTCCAAACTAAACATTTGACCAGGACACTTATGACATGGACTATATTTTTGATCACAGTAAAAACACAAGTGTTTTGCTCTCTTCTCCTCCAACTCTTGTTGTGTCAATTTCTTAAAAGGCCTGTTTGGGACAGCATTATTAACATTTCTAATTGCATTACCCCCACCCCTATTAATAAAACCACCAGTCACATTGGTTCTTGGAGTACTTAATAATGGTGTATTTCTGCTTTTTGTCACAGCAATATGGGCCTCTTGCAATTTTGCCAAAGAAAACACATCACTTAAAGTTGTAGGTCTAAACATTCTAACAGCATAAGCAATCTCATCTTTCAATCCCCCAATGAACAAACTAACAGTACATGTATCAGGCAAATCAACTGTATCAACTTTATTCAAAAGAGCTTCAAAGGATTCTTGATATACCTGTACTGAAGAAGTTTGTTTTAGGTTCTTTAATTCCATAACTGAATCAGAGAAAACTGACTCAAATCTTTTTCTAACATGTGTTTCATACACATTCCAAGTAACCACTTCACCAAACCTTCTCATAAACTGTGTATGCTAACTAAGAGCTTTACCAAACACATGCATAGAAACTAGTCTTATCTTTTGGTCATCATCAACAATGTGATCCATCTCAAAGAACCTCTGGACTCTATAAAGCCATCCCTGCACATCTTCACCATCAAACTTAGGGAATTCAATCTTGGATAACCTACCATACTGCCCACCATTGTTTTGACTATTCTGTCCAGTTTGACCACCAAGATTCATAGTTGGACCATTCCTCTGGCTAGGACCTTCACCACTATCAATTCTTTGTTGCATGAGCCTCAAATCATTTGTTAAAGTATTAACTGCCCCCATCAATGATGCTAACTGAGTAGCTAATGACTCAACAGTATTCTCATTACCAGTATTACTGTCAAGAGATCTTGTTTGAACCACCATTGTTCTCTCTGTTCTTGATCACCACTAATTCAGTCACACCAGGACAATAAACCACCACACAGTACCTAACTAACGTATTTTTGAAGTGGAAATGGACGAATTAAAGCAATAACGTATTTGTGATTGGACAAATGGTCTAGTTTGACCGGAATTGATGTGTGTGTGATGGGTGATCAAAAGATCAAGATCTTCAATCGGTGTAACTGAATTGTAACAGAATAACTGAATCTTTAACAGATTTCAGCCATTAATGGTGACCAAGGATCGCTGTGATACCACTGAAACATGTATTTAGAAATCAATAGAAATGAAAATACAAGTTCAATAGCCACAAACCATTCAAGAATCAACAGATAAGAAATATGACTCGAAAATGATTTGTTATTATCAAATGTGGAATTGTTTACAATGAAATTGAGAGAAAACACAGAGATTACAAGTTTCAGAATGATGGAATGATAAGTGGAAAAGGGTATAAAAGGTGGTTTGGGAAAAGCTAACAGCTTTTCCCGCCAATTGTTGTTTGACTTTTTGGGTTGACTTTTCTAATTTTGACTTCTCATTTCTAGCTTGTTACAAACTGAAAGTGGGGAGTCTGATTTTTCATAAAAGTATCAAGTTGAATACTGGGTTTTTATATAGTGTGTACTTTCTAATTAAAATGCAAACCAAATTAATTAGCATAATTGGTCAAAAAGAACACAAAGGACAATTTGATGGCAAGTTTAATAAAACTCAGAGTGTTTGTTTGATTATGTATACTACGTATAATGGAGGAATGATATCTCTCCATTAAATTTGAATGCACATGAACAATGGCGGGGATGAAGAAAAGTTGGGGGCGTTGCTCGTGCCTTTGCGAATGTGAGTGACCGCGTACTCGCGTAGTATTAATGGAAAATATAGGCCCATGCAAGCACGACCCATACACACATATATACCAGTGGTAAATTTTGTAAATTGGTTATATGAAGATCATATTTATATCTTTTGAATTTATAGTTAAACCATAAAATAAACGTATGTTTACCCAAAATAGCCATGTATTGTAACTATATATGTAACCTCTCCTTTGTAAGTAATTGATCAAGCAAATAAACAAATTCTAATTAACAAGACTGATGGGATAAGAATGTGTTTATTTGCTTGATCGATTACTTACAAAGGAGAGGTTACATATATAGGTACAATACATGGCTATTTTGGGTAAACATCAATCACCCACTAATCAAGCTAATTACAATGAATATACAACTAAGTGATTTGTAATTATCCACTAATGTACACACTTGGAACTTATACATATTATACGGCTAACATTTAACATTAAAACTGTTTACAAAACAGAAGCTAGTTCTGTCGACTTTGGAAACAAGGTAAATTTATACATTATATAACTACTAGACTTTTCTTTCTTTCAATTTATGTGGTTTAAATTTAGTGGTATCAATAAAATTTGGTTTATGCGTGAAGCGTGATGAAGCAGTTGACGAAATAAATTCATGGGTGCACAAGGAAACTAATGGTTTGATCCCCTCAATTGTTGAAAGGGGTGACTGATGAAAATAGTGTAATGGTCCTTGTGAATGCCATGTATTTTAAAGGAACATGGTGTGACCCATTTGACGCAGATGAGATAATAGAGAAAAAGTTCCATCTCATAAACGAGGAGCTGGTTTCAGTCCCTTTCATGACTAGTGATGAAAGATTCGGCTATGGTTCATTTGAGGGCTACAAGATGATGAAACTTCCATATAAATTTGACCTTAAACGAGCAGAAGTTTGATGAGCTATGGATACCCTAGTTCAAGATATCTTGTAAATTTGAAGCTAAAGATGTTATGGAACAAATGGGATTAACATTGCCTTCTGAAGAAACGAATAAAGAACTTAGCGGATAGTAGAGCCAGACGTTATGCTTTATGTGTCGAAAATACTTCAGAAATCTTTTTTCGAAGTTGACGAAAGAGGAACAAAAGCTGCTGCTTGTAGTGTAGTATGTGGAAGACCGATGGCTTGTGCTAGAAAGAACTATAAACCTCCACCGCCACCACCAAGTTTTGTGGCTGATCATCCATTCATGTTCATGATAAGAGAAGACGCTGCCCAAGCGGTTCTATTTGGTTGAGTTGTTCTCAACCCTCGAGTTAGTAACTAGATGTTTTCCTTACTCCTTACCCGTACCAATCCATCCTTTAATTTCATGCTCGTTGAATTTAATATCTGGATTGTACTATAATTATATTTGAAGAATCTGTTTTCGTATTGTATACCATTGAAGCAATTCTTGAGCCATATTGTGTCCTGGATTCGTGATTTAAATGCTCATTCTTCTAATATTCTTTGTTCCCAGTTTCATGGTTCCATGAAAAGAAACCGAAATTTATGAGAAGGGTTTTAATTTGTGTATACTTCACCTGCCATATTACCATTTATCTGTGTCTTGTTAGACCTCACTCTGTAACTCAAAAACAGTTTAGCACTGGATCCTTGATAATAAAAAAAAATTAATTTGAACGGGATACAATGTTGACTCTCTTCATAGTTAACGGGTCATCCTTGGCAACTCTAACATGTTTACACATTACCCGAACACGACTTATTTAGACCATTTATCTTAATGGGTTGGCGGGTTAAGCGTGTTTAACCCATCCCAAACCCGAACACAACATGTTTAATAAATGGTTTATGCGGGTCAACCTGAAAACGACCGAAACTTGTTTAAACTCAAACCTAACCCGTTCATTTTCATGTCATTCATGTTTCTATCGCCTCATAAATTGCCACCCCAAGTTACTACCATCCTAAAGGACATTTTTCCTAAAAACATAATCATCACCTTAAGTTCCAATAAAATTGCAGATTCTCACTAAAATCACAGCGACTAAACCAACAAACTTTTCTTTACAAATGGTCCGAAAGGGTGAATAACACGAAAGGGTGAATAACACGTCTACGATGTTGCTGGTTCAGGTTCCTTGAAGCTTTCATCAGCTGGTGTTGTACTACTAGGCATAGTGATAATACAAGTAAACCCTTGATTTGTATAATACTAAAATTCTCTGTGTATGATTGATCCGTTTTCATAGCTGGAGATTGGTCATTGTAGTGTAGAACACGGTATTCTACTTCGAGCACTGTCAAATCGTCCGGGGTGTATGCAGTCCCCAGCGCCTTCACCTGCATCATATAATTACAAATTTTTTATATTAAGACAACTGTCACGTAAAAAGGAAGATAAATTTCAAGCAAACACCAAAATGTAACATATTATGAAAATTTATTTGGTTATACTATGCAAAAAGTCCTAAATGTGAATTGGCCAACATGGGTTATGTTTCAAAGCAAGCAGGTAAAATATGTAAAAATAATTTAGCTAAAGAATAAACAGGTCAAATGGGTTAAAAATCACAAAGTGTAATCTTTCTCCTATTCCTATCCCTTCATTCCCTCTTTTGGTCTATCTACATTCCAAGAAATTCATAAGCTCCATGGACGGAGCAAAAAGCGGAGTCTTACACATCAATCCTAAGTGTTTTTATTGAAACCAAAGTGTTTATAGTAGCTACTTACTTCATGATATTAAGTGCATCAACAACAAAATGTTTGATGGTCAACACAAATACGCTATCTGACCCGTTTCGACACGTACTTTGACATTACCCTTTAACATGTTACTGAACACATACATATGGAATTGAAATGACAACAAGATATGAAGATTGAATTCTTGCAAGACGAAAAGATAAAGCTTACCATGAGTAACAAGCAACAAATTTTCGGTTGGGTATTATTTATAAGCAGGCAACTAACATAGTAATCTAAGGGTAACGAATTCAACTTTTGGGTGGGCTATGGCCCATCTCACCTCACAAGTAGTCCCATCACCGACTACAAACCACTATAAATACAAATTAAACATAAACACCTAGCCATTCATAATCATCAATCATAAACCCTAAGTTGCAGTTTGATCGATCTATCCAATGGCTGATCAGAAACGCCGTATCCGCAAGAAATCAAACCCGATCTCTGATGACGATGAGCTTAGCATTCTTCCAATGAAGAAGCAGAAAAAACAAAGTCCCACAGCCACAATATCAGCAAACTCCACAAGTGTAAGTTCTTCTAACTCGCTCTTCGTTGCATAATAAGTGTCCACGATGAATGTGACACATGGTTTTTAGAAAAACAGAATTATTTCACTCTTAACTATTACCGTAAGTAACTTTTATATATTATATTTGTAGTAGGGTTTATGATGATCATGCATGAATTTCAAAAACAGGTTGTAACCAAAACTTTACTAGATGATGCAAACAGCGGTTACAAGAACGGAAATTTCGTGTGTTCACCGTTGTCGCTTGATATCGTATTGGGAATGCTAGCTGCCGGAGCTGAAGGTCAAACTTTGAAACAGCTTTTGGAATTTCTTGGACATGAAACCATCGACAAATTTCTTGCTAAGTCGCCAAGTTCCAAACTTTTTAAAAAGAAATTATCAAACCCAAAAACTGGTCTTGAATGCAGTTTAACAAATGGTGTTTGGGTTGACAAAAAAGTGGAACCTGTTCAATCATCATACCAGAAGGTTCTTAAAACTGTTTACAAAACAGAAGCCAGTTCTGTCGACTTTGGAAACAAGGTAAATTTATAAAGTGTATAACTATTA
The DNA here is from genome assembly GCA_014162995.1 of Artemisia annua. Classification (NCBI taxonomy): domain Eukaryota; kingdom Viridiplantae; phylum Streptophyta; class Magnoliopsida; order Asterales; family Asteraceae; genus Artemisia; species Artemisia annua. The sequence continues at coordinate 32,578 of LBNU01024716.1, read as the reverse complement.
GACTTTTTTTTTTGTTTTGTTTTTTTTTTGTTTTTTTTTCAATTTATATAGTTTAAATTAAGTGGTACCAATAAAATTTGGTTTATGCGTGAAACGTGATGAAGCAGTTGACGAAATAAATTCATGGGTGCACAAGGAAACTAATGGTTTGATCCCCTCAATTGTTGAAAGGGGTGACTTTGATGAAAATAGTGTAATGGTCCTTGCGAATGCCATGTATTTTAAAGGAATATGGTCTGACCCATTTGACGCAGATGAGACAATAGAGAAAAAGTTCCATCTAATAAACGAGGAGCTGGTTTCAGTCCCTTTCATGACTAGTGATGAAAGATTCGGCTATGGTTCATTTGAGGACTACAAGATGATCAAACTTCCATATAAAAGACTTCAAAGTGATAAAGGCAAATCAAATATGTTCTCAATGTATATCTTTCTCCCACATGAGAGAGCAGGGTTGAAGAAGCTGCTTCAAGTTTTCCATTCTAATGATGCTTTATTTCATGGAAAATTTGACCTTAAACGTCAGAAGTTTGATGAGCTATGGATACCCAAGTTCAAGATATCTTGTAAATTTGAGGCTAAGGATGTTATGGAACAAATGGGATTAACATTGCCTTTTGATGAAACGAATACAGAATTTAGCGGGATAGTAGAGCCCGAAGTTATGCTTTATGTGTCGAAAATACTTCAGAAATCTTTTATTGAAGTTGACGAAAGAGGAACAAAAGCTGCTACTTGTAGTGTTGCACATGGAAGAACATTGGCATGTGCTAACTATAAACCTCCACCGCCACTACCAAGTTTTGTGGCTGACCATCCATTCATGTTCATGATAAGAGAAGACTCTTCCCAAGCTGTTCTATTTGTGGGAGTTGTTCTCAACCCTCGAGTTGGTAACTAGATGTTTTCCTTACTCCTTGACCGTACCAATCCCTCCTTTAATTCCATGCTCGCTGAATTTAGTATCTGGATTGTACTATAATTATATTTGAAAAATCTGTTTTCGTATTGAATACCATTGAAGCAATTCTTGAACCATATTATGTCCTGGATTCATGATTTAATTGCTCATTCTTATAATATTCTTTGTTCCCAGTCTCATGATTCCATGAAAAGAAACCGAAATTTATGAGAAGGGGAGACCTCACTCTGTAAGTCAAAAACAGATTAGGCTTTAGCACTGGACCCCTTGATAATAAAAAATATTTAATTCCAAAGGGAGACAATGTTGACTCTCTTCATAGTTATTACCAGGGTGGCAATTCATGTGGGGTTCGAGTTAACGGGTCCGCCTTGGCAACTCTAACATGTTTACACATTACCCGAACACGACTTATTTAGACCATCCCAAACCCGAACACAACATGTTTAATAAATGGTTTATGTAGGTCAACCTGAAAACGACCGAAACTTGTTTAAACTCAAACCTAACCTGTTCATTTTCATGTCATTCATGTTCTCCTTATAAATTGCCACCCCTAGTTAATACCATCTTAAAGGACATTTTTCCTAAAAACATAATCATCACCTTTTGTTCCAATAAAATTGCAGATTCTCACTAAAATCACAGTAACTAAACCAACAAACTTTTCTTTGTAAATGGTCCGAAAGGGTGAATAACACGTCTACGATGTTGCTGGTTCAGGTTCCTTGAAGCTTTCATCAGCTGGTGTTGTACTAGGCATAGTGATAATACAAGTAAACCTTTGATTTGTATAATACTAAAATTCTCTGTGTATGATTGATCCGTTTTCATTGCTGGAGATTGGTCTTTGTAGTGTCGAACACGGTATTCTACTTCGAGCACTGTCAAATAATCTGGGGTGTATGCAGTCCCCAACGCCTTCACCTGCATCATATAATTACAAATTTTTTATATTAAGACAACTGTCACGTAAAAAGAAAGATAAGTTTCAAGCAAACACCAAAATGTAAGATATTATGAAAGTTTATTTGGTTATACTATGCAAAAAGTCCTAAATGTAAATTAATCCCCTTGTGGCCACGGAGGTTCACCTGCGCCGACTCCGGGCTATCCAAAAAGGGTAGTCGCCGTAGGATTAGTCGGCTCGCAATGTCGAGTCGGAAACCCATGTTTACCCAAAAAAAAAAATGTGAATTGGCCAACATGGGCTATGTTTCAAAGCAGAAGGTAAAATGGGTAAAAAGAATTTAGCTATAGAGTAAGCAGGTCGAATGGGTTAAAAATCACAAAGCGTAATCTTTTATGCACACATCAATCCTAATTGTTTTTAATAGAAACAAAGTTTTTATAGTAGCTACTTACTTTGATCATGATATTAAGTGCATCAACAACAAAATGTTTCATGGTCAACGCAAATACGCAATCTGACCGGTTTTGACACGTACTATTAGCATTACCCTTTAACATGTTACTGAACACATACATATAGAATTGAAATGACAACAAAATATGAAGATTGAATTCTAGAAAGACGAAAAGATAGAGCTTACCATAAGTAACAAGCAACAAATTTTCAGTTGGGTATCATTTATAAGCAGGGAACCCTATGGATTTTCTCCACTTAAATGTAATTTTGGTTATAAAAACTAGTTATAATACCTGTGCACGCACAGGGTTTTTAAAATCTCGTTTCGATTATGTATTATTATCGATTAAGAAATGAATCACTTAACATGTTTCAATTGGTTTTACTTGGTGGACTAAAAATAAAAAATCATATGTATATATGTTATCATTTACATATCTTTTTAGGAGAATGATTTTGGATTAAAAATTATATTTTATTATTCAAGCAAAATCAAATGATAATACTTGAGTTGCATGAGATGTAAGTGATATGTTTTTAGTTTTGCAAACCCATGCTATCAATTTACGATGTGTTTTGTAATTGTAGTATTTCTTTTACTTATATTTTCGTTAAAATATGTATCATATTTAAATAGCTTTGAAGATTGATTCATTTCCTTAATTGTGAATAACCATCATACCATGTTTACTAATGTACCTTTTTGTTTGGAAATTGCATTTTCATAAGTTTGTGCTATTTACTTCTCATGTTTGATCATAAAATTACCAAATTAACATAGATGCTTACACTATAGCTTCTTTATTACATAAAGAGAAACAAAAAAAGATGTAATGGGTAGAACTCAAATTTAATCTTATGTTTATGTATAATGTATAAAAATAATTTTTCTCTGAGACCAAACTATATAAGGAAATTATAGTTACTTGTATAAATAAACTATAAATGCATGAAAAAATGACAAAGAGTACATTCGCAAGTCTTTTAGGATTGTTTGAATCTTTACCGACCTTTCATTTCCCATATTTTAGACCGTTAGTTGACACCCATAGTGTTATCAATGACTAACACCTGCCAAGTTTCATTAACTTATTCAAAGACACCTGCATAAAATTCCTCATATAGGCACTACAATACATATTTGGTACATAAAACACATTCATGTATTATCTAAATCAACAACTCAACTTAATTATACATTCATACCTTGAGCAGGCGTAGAAAATCCTTCAATGACAATCATGTGTTGGTACTTAATACTCCTCTAAAAACGCACACAACAAATTGCATTACACTTTAGTGTGTGTGATAAGATCATAAAACTGCAAAAACCACTTACATGTTGCATTATAGTGAGGGCAACAACAAAGTTAGTTACAACATCAAATAAGAAAACTTCATATTAGAACTAAAGGGGTGTTTGGTTATGCTTATTAAAGGTGCTTATTGGCTTATTCAATTACCATAACACAATAAGTTTATTATTTATTTATTTATTTATTTGTTTTTATTTTTTTTTAATAATTAGCTTTGTATAATGTTTTTAAGTGGCAGACATGCTGAGGTTGATGTTGATGTTATTTTTTAACTTTAACTATTGATATCATGTTATATAAAATGTGCGAGTTTAGTAGCATATAATGAGTGTTAATGAAGTTAAAATATAAACTAATACTAATACTCATGTAATTTTAAACAAAGTTAATATTATAAAGTATAAGGGGTATAAAGTGTAAGGGGTTATTTGTGTTTTTTCTAAAGTTATTAAAAAACATGGAAACTTGTAATTTTACACTTAGCTCTATATAATTTATTTAAAATTCAACCACTAAAGTTTTATTAATTACTTCCTCTTTTTTTAAGTTTTTGTTTTCATAAATTTGACACATATATTTTTATGCATTTTTTTTCTTAACCAAATTTCTCCACCAAATTTTTTAATTTTGACCAAATTGTATTCAATTTTGACTTTCTATTGACCAATCACGTCGCTCGATTTTGCTTACGTGGCAAAATCGAGCTCTCCTATTGGTCCAATTTTTTTTACATTGAGAAGGGATTTGCAAAAAAACTCCGAAATGATGTAATTCTTTTATTATATAAAAGATTCATGATCTTTTCGGAAATGTGTCTGGTTACTTTTTAACTCTTCTATACTTTTTAATAGTAACAATTTATTTTGCACATGGTCGCTCTAAGTCCTGATTGGCCCCTGTTATTATTAACAAGGATCTTTGTAATATTTCTGTACCTATCTCTAGCATCCGAAAACATTTAACATTAAGTAATGAAGCAGTATTAGTTGACCAAACAGTTATAAATTTTCTCATCTGTCTAACCTCATTTTCTACTAAGAGGTAGTAAATATTTTTGATCTTATAACCACGTCGTAAACTCCTTTATACACTTGTATATATAGAACAATCACAATGCATCAATCATTTGTATCGATTTAGACTGGCTCTAGGATCATTTAAATAACTAATTAAACAATTAAAAAACACAAGTAATATAAGGATCAATATATAAACCTTAATCTTAGATGGATCAATAACACCACCATCAACAGAGCTCATATGAACACTGCGACCGATATCACCAATAGCACAAACAGCATGAACTTCAGAAGCAGCTGTCTCAAAACACGAAGATACAGAGAAATTATAATTTACGAGCATGTGCTTGAAACAGTACTAGAACCAAAGATAAAATTGTGAAGACAATTATTATTGCCTATGTTGGGTCCAAAGTGTCGTGGTAGCTTATAAAGTTTTGGTCTTTCTTGCATGTGTTATGGTCGATTTCAAGCAAACATTTTGTTAAAAAAATATATATAATGTGAATGAGACAATTATTCGATATTTAAAATTCAAAATTTGTGCTGCCAGTACGATACTATTTACAGTTGTAAAATCCCTAGTAACCAATTCAACTTATGGGTGGGCCATGGCCCATCAAACCTCCATCACCGACTACAAATCATTATAAATACAAATTAAACATAAATACACTTAGCCACTTAATCATCGATCATAAACCCTAAGTTGCAGTTTAATTTGATCAATCTATCCAATAGCTGATCAGAAACGCCGTAAGAAATCAAAACTGATCTCTGATGAAGACGAGCCTAACATTCTTCCAATGAAGAAGCAGAAAATACAAAGTCCCACAGCCACAATATTAGCAAACTCCACAAGTGTAAGTTCTTATAACTCACTCTTCGTCGTCGCATAATTATAAGTGTCCACGATGAATGTGACACATGGTTTTTAGAAAAACAGAATTATTTCACTCTTAACTATTACGTAACTTTTATATATTATATTTGTATTAGGGTTTATGATGATCATAAAATGCATTTCAAAAACAGGTTGTGACCAAAACTTTACTAGATGACGCAAACAGTGGTTACAAGAACGGAAATTTCGTGTGTTCACCGCTGTCGCTTGATATCATATTTGTTGGAATATGTGAATAATATAAAAGACATAAACACATAAACATCTAAGAGTACGCAGCGGAAAAGATCAAATACAAGTAATTAATTAACCAAACATAAAAGGAAATGCGTACCTCTTATTGCAAGCAAGAACAAGAACTTATAAACCCTAATTAGGGTTTATGTGGATCGACTTTAGGGAAGTCGAAAGGGCAAGATAACCGTTAGCAAAAGTATGCCAACACTTCGTTCTTGTACACACGTACTATTAGCGTTTCAATAAGAAAAGCTAGGTTCTTAATTCACGAGCAAACCAAACACTTAAGTGTTCAATGATCTAGTAGGAACCCTAGAAGGGTGTAGTTCGATCAAAGGAACACAAGAGCTTGAACTTAGAAATCTCGTAGGAACCCTAGAAGGGTGTAGTCGATTCTAAGTACAAGACTACTATGTGGAGCCTTAGTTGATCAATGGATCGCCTATAGCTCCAAGAAGAAGAGAAAGAGAAGTTATTGGCTTGCTAATGAACCAAGGTGTGAATGAATGAATGAGAGGGGTCTCATTATATAGCATTCAAGTAGCTTGGAACAAAAGCTAACCCAATACCCTAGGAGAAGGGGGGCCGGCCATGGGTTCACAAAAGCCCAACCCGAAGCCTTTATTGCTCTTTTACAACTCTAGTCCTTCTTCTTTGTCTAACGGTCTTTAAGTACCGTTAAGTGCTTATTTCGTGAATTTAATAATTATTCGTAACTAATACAATAATTATTATTAATTGAAACTCATACGTAAAGTGTGCAATCCCGAAGTCTCAAGTTCGAGTCCGGTCATGCTACACTTAATTTATATCCGTAACTCTAACACAAAGTTGCTAAACAGAAACTTAATAACCGAAAGTTAGTTAAGTTAGTTATTTTAGTTATGTACCGAATGGTTGTGTCGTTTCACTCATGCCCATTTGAACAGACATGGTGCTTGGGTCATACCCATTCGACCACTATATATACTTATGTATTTGTAACGTTTGAATGTTAGACGAAATATAAGTTATCTAGTTTATTTGTTTGCAATTCATTTCGACTCTCACATTTGGGACCAACATGATTTTCATACGCTCATGGATTTACATATGGAATGCACAAACATTCATATGTACTGTACATGTATAACCTGGGTACTTACCACATATATGTATAATAAGCTGATGATCAAATGGGTTTAGTGAATGAATTGATGAATTATATATGTAGCATGATCTTTTTTGATTTATTGATTTTATGTGTATGTTGTCTTTCACAAAGCAGCAAGAATGTTGGTCTTTTTATAACTCATACGGACTAGCAATGCTAGAGAGACTAGATCAACACGAAACTATTTCTTGACCATGTTTACATACATGAATGCATTGCCTACCAACTATATGATATTTAAGGTTTCTCTCAGCGTGGCTGTGTGCTCTAGTGACCCTGCTAATAATTGAACTGATCTGTTCAAGCTATTTGGTATAAATCTTACAAATTTATGGTTGTCTTACTCTTATGATTTTTCTTGTATAAAATGAGACCATCGCTAATATATCGATACATTATCAGTTGTCTTATAAGCTTGCTTTGCTAATCACAATAGATTTCTCAAGAAACAATCTTTATAAAGGATTAGACATGTAAAATTTACGTGAAGGTTCTTTCATACCTTTCATCTGCCTATCTTGTTTTCACAAGTTCACACTTCATACCTTTCTACTTCTTTTGCATACATAATTTTTTGTATTGGACACTTCGTTAGAATTTAGGATATTTAGCTTTATGTTTAATTCTGCAAGCACCTCATCTTATTTGGTGATATCGCTTATGTACTTGTAACAAGAACATAAGATTAAGTAATATTTTCCTTTTAAAACAGATATGAACACCACAATCTGTATGGTTTTGCAGAATGTACCCTATGTTTTTGTCCCCTAGAAGCAAGCACTTGGGCGAGTATGTGGAGTTATTAGACCTGTCATCGCTTATTCAGTTGCTTCTAAAGAAGGTAGGTCAAACAATATTTGGAATGCTGGCTGCCGGAGCTGAAGGTCAAACTTTGAAACAGCTTTTGGAATTTCTTGGACATGAAAGCATCGACAAATTTCTTGCTAAGTCGCCAACTTCCAAACTTTTTAAAAAGAAATTATCGAACCCGAAAGCTGGTCTTGAATGCAGTTTAAAAAATGGTGTTTGGTTAGACAAAAAAGTGGAACCTATTCAATCATCATACCAGAAGGTTCTTAAAACTGTTTACAAAACAAAAGCCAGTTCTGTCGACTTTGGAAACAAGGTAAACTTATACAGTATATAACTATTAGACTTTTCTTTCTTTCAATTTATATAGTTAAATTTAGTGGTATCAATTAAACTTGGTTTATGCGTGAAGCGTACGTGATGAAGCAGTTGACAAAATAAATTCATGGGTCCACAAGGAAACTAAAGGTTTGATTCCCTCAATTGTTGAAAGGGATGACTTTGATGAAAATAGTGTAATGGTCATTGCAAATGCCTTGTATTTTAAAGGAAAATGGTCCAACCCATTTTATGCAAATAAGACAAAAGATAAACACTTCAGTCTCATCAATGGGAGGAAGGTTTCAGTCCCCTTCATGACAAGTACTAAAGAATTCGATTATGGTTCATTTGAGGGCTACAAGATGATCAAACTTCCATATAAAAGTGATAAATCAAATATGTTCTCAATGTATATCTTTCTCCCACATGAGAAAGCTGGGTTGAAGAAGCTGCTTCAAAATTTTCATTCTAATGATGCTTTATTTCATGGAAAATTTGACCTTAAACGGCAGAGTTTTGCTGAGCTATGGATACCCAAGTTCAAGCTATCTTGTAAATTTGAAGCTAAAGATGTTATGAAACAAATGGGATTAACATTGCCTTTTGAAGAAACAAATAAAGAACTTAGCGGGATAGTAGAGCCAAGACGTCGCTTTGACAATTTGCTTTATGTGTCGAAAATACTTCAGAAATCTTTTGTTGAAATTGATGAAAAAGGAACAGAAGCCGCCGCTTATAGTGCTATGTATGGAAAGATTGGCTGTTCTAAACATGCGTCTAAACCTCCACCACGGCCGAGTTTTGTCGCTGACCATCCGTTCATGTTCATGATAAGAGAAGACTCTTCTCAAGCTGTTCTACTTGTCGGAGTTGTGCTCAGCCCTCTAGATAATAACTAGATGTTCTGGATCTAAAGTCATACTAATCCATCCGTTAATTTCATATATAATGAAATGAATGTCTAGATTCTAATTTCTTTAGTTATATTTGAAGACATTGTTTTCCTATTGAATACCATATACTGAAGCCACTCTTGAACCTTTTTTTTTTCCTTGTATTGGTGATTTGAAACACTGATTCTTCTGTTCCTCTTTGTTCTCAATCTCATGATTCCATGAGAAGTATCGAAATTTTTGGTTGTTTCTAGATAAATCTTATGCTATTGATAAAAAAAAGGCCGGTTACAATTGTGTATACTTTACCAGCGGAAACGTCATTGTTAAACATCAAGAACATAAAGATGGGACATCTGACTGGTTCACCATTTAGCTGAGGTTGATTTTAGAAGCCTTCATAGTTTGGGATCTTGTGGCTTGACAGACGTTTTAATTTTTGCGATATTTGTTCATATTTTCTTTGATACTGGAGTGTCGATGATTAGCCATTACAACTTACAAGTATAGAATCTTTGGTGGTTTCAAATCTGTTCATATTTTCGTTGTTATTACTGTGAATTATTTTAAAGACCTTAAAACTTGATAAATTCATCTTATACTTCTTAAATATTTCTTTATAACCTGTAAAAATGTAAAATTATACTCTGTACTTCACTTTTAATGGTAGTTTAAAAGGAGATGATCGACCTCAGAGTTGTCGTCTATAGAATTATATGATTCTATTAATTCAAAAATTCTAATTTCATTCGATGGAGATCAAGGGTGATTTTTGCTAAAATCACATCAACTAAATTAGCAAGTAATTTTTTAAGGAAAAATATGATCCGAAAGGTTAAATGACTCATCTTAGGGGTTCAGGTTTTTTGATGATCTCATACCAGTATACCCTTGATCTGTACGATACTAAAATTCTCTGTGTGTGATTGATCCTTTAGTTTCCTGGAGGCTGTTCTTTGTAGTGTTGAATACGCACATGTCGTTCAACACAACAAGATTACCTCAACCACTGTGAAGGGGTCCAGTGTGTATGCAGCAACTAAAATTCAATGCCTTCATGGATCATTACAAGACACCCATCATATAAAAATGTAAAATTGTAAACCTTGAAATGTAACACAATCTGATAATTTATTTGGTTGGTATATACTATAAAAAGAGTCCGAGTTGTGAATTGGCCGATATTGATTGTGTTTTATCTAGCGGGTCAAATGGATGAAATATGTTACATTAATATTGGCTTAAAGAGAAAATGGGTCAAGTGGGTTGCAAGTATGGAAGTGCATCTTTAATGCACACATCCTAATTCTTGTTTATGTTAGAAAAAAAAGATTATTATAGTGGTTAATTACATTTTATAATGATATTTAGCACATTAATTAAAAAAAATTTGGGGGGTCAGACCAAACATACCCGTTTCGACATGTACCATGAATATTACCTTTTGACATGTTACTGAACACATATGTATAGCGTTAAAAGGCATCCTAAAGTGATGACATCAAAGTTTGAAAACTGAATTCTAAGAAAACACTGACCCTTATGTAAGCAACTAATATGACTATTATCTGTGATAGTATCTACAGTATATTTTTAATCCAGTATGTGTTATATAGAAAACAGAAAGTTACAATAAAAGTTGTCTGTATTGTCTTACGTCTTGGTTAAATGGCATTTGAAGTTGTGTTATATGCGTCTGGCAAAAAGAATATTTTTCCATCATGCTTCGACAAAAGACCAAGATTACATACTTGAAGCAACAACTCATACGAGCGCATGTGCATGAAATTGACTTAAGATATCTAAACAGTACTCCAAAAGATTACGTTGTTGTTGTGACAACATTGATTGTTATAGTGAGCCCAGAGTGTTATGGCCTTTACTATAGGTAATAGATAAATAGCCATTTTAAAGCAAACAATATAATGTGTTAACTGAATCTTCAACTTTTACATGGTAGCAATATAATCTAATTAGCTTTAGGGACAATGCAGTACTGAAGATCGCCTACCTTGTAAATAAACTTTAATCAAGTTTTTTAAAACTTGTTTTCATCTTAACTAGAAACCAATTCGACCTATTTAACTCCTTTAGAATAAAGCATTACCAAAATGAAAACTGAAAACTAAAACAAGAATCAACCATGAAAACTTGCATATATTTCCCAAAAAAAATCATCCTGTGAGTTGTAATCTATAGGATAAATAAGAACCGAAAAGGTAAAAAATTATTCTGTTAATTCGAAATGGCAGACAAGAGTTGCTCCATTAATAACCAAAATTCTTATATAATCCGAACACCGACTAAACCAACACGTAAATTTTTAAAGATGAATATGAACCGAAAAGATAAATGACTACGGTGTTGGGGGTTCAGGTTCCTTGATGATTTCATCAGCTGCAGTTGTACTGGGCATAGTGAGAATACCAGTATACCCTTGATCTGTACAATACTCAAATTCTCCGTGTGTGATTGATCCATTTTCTTCACAGGAGACTGTTCTTTGTAGGGTCGAGTATGCACAATAATTTACCTCGATCACTGTCAAGTGGTCCGGTGTATAGGCAGTGACTGAAACCCCAACGCCTTCACCTGTATCGCATGATAATAAATATTGGTCATTTTAAGACGCTCTTCATTTTTTTTAAAGGTTAAAATTCTAGTGGACCCCAAAGTGTAACACAGTAAGTAAATTTATTTGGTTGATATACTATGCAAAAAGTCCTACTTGCAGATTGACCGGTTTAGGTGTGTCTTATATCCAGCGGGTCAAATGGGTAAATTTTTAAAAAATAGTTAAAAGGAAAACAAAGTCAAATAGACTGAAAATCACAAATCTATTCTTCATTGCACAGATCCTAAATCGTTTTGATGAGAAACGATACGATTATTATCGTAATTATATATACATCTGTAATCATACTTAGTGCCGTAATTACAAAATGGTTGTGGGTCAACCCAACCTGACCCGTTTTAACAGTTACTAAATACCCATTTTAACATGTTCCTGAACACATAAGTATAGCATTAAGGTGTCCCTAAAGAAATAACATAATAGTACGAAAATTAATTTCAGGAAACCGATAAAATAGCGCTTACCATGAGTAACAAGCAACAAGTTTTCAGTTGGGTATTTATCGGCAAGGGTCTTTATAATGTTCTTGTACCTATCTCTAGCATCTTCAATTGACTCTTCCCACTTTGGCATCTGATAACATTTATCATTAAATAATTAAGCCGTGTTAGTTAACCGTATAGTTATAAAATCCACATCTATTCAACTTCATTTTTGACTAAAAGGTACTAAATATCTCTAATCTTATAACCTCTTCATAAACTCGTTCTACACTTGAATCGACTGTCCCTTCTGGCAAAACTTCTTCACATTTTGGAATTGTAAAAGCAAAGTCTCCATCTTTAGGGGCATTCTGGGCTCGTATAGCTCGCTTGTTCAGCATTTCACATAGTCCGTACTCAACAGACACCTGAAACATGTCAAAATCTCAAATCAGGGTTAATCAAGTTTTCAGAACTTGTGTATGTTAACAATTTTTCTCTACTAGGTTACATTTACAATCCTTTTTGAGCAATTGTTTCAATGGACTATTTATTGAAGACAGTCACATAAAGAAATGTGACTCAACCAAAACCATTGAGCGTCAACTCTTTTACAGTTATATTATGATCTAACAGCGATAAAAGGCAAAATAGTTAAATCCAGAGATGTGTGTCTACTTATATATCCTTCCAATTCCCACTTGGGATGGTAAGAACCAGAACATCACCAGACCACTCAACTTTCATAAAGCTTTTTAGACAACAAGTGTGACTCACATAGGCGTCATCTGGCTTACTAAGTTTTGGGGTCAAAACAATACTTTCATGAGCCGACTCTTCAACTTTCTCATGCCCCTCATTTTGAGTAATTTTCTTCAGCACTAAATAGATGAGATGAGACTCATACAACTAATTAATGGTTCCAAACACGAAGCATTCTGGTAGGGCCTATGAACTTTAAACTCCACTAGATATATCTGATATACCTTTATGATTTACCATACGGTGAATAAGTAGGCCAGTAGGGACAAATATTTTTCTAAGAACATCAATGTGGCTATAATCACAACAACTTACTCATTATGCCACATGTCAATTAACACACTCTTGATATTCCACCCTTAATTATCATAGAGGAGTCTGTGACTTGAACAAGCCTAACCAGACACAAAGTAACTGCTGTAATTACTGCTAAGTTATGAGCATCACCAATGGGATTAGTCTATCAAAGATTTTTTTAGGGGAAAGTTATTCAAAATAATTACATTCACTGTGTAAAGGTTTTTTTTAAAAGCCTTTGCGTTATTTTATAATATAAACATATATAGTTTAAGGAGGGTTTTTTGGTTCGAGTCGTTCCTCAGATACTGAACCTCAAGTCATTGAGCAAAAAAACATTTTTACTCTAATGATAGATAGTTTTTCAATGAATGATTTGACCAAAAAAGTCATTGGTCTACCACTCTACCTACCATTGGAGATGCTCGGAACTAGTGTTGAAAAGTAAACTTCAATACTAGTAGCCTAAACCCAAACTTATTCACAAAGTCAAAGTCAAACTTAATACTCTTCAACTTTATCAAACTCATCCTTCAAAACCTAGATACTAACCATCGAATCCCCTTAACTATCAGGATCATAATTATTATCAACAAAATTACACTATATCCCCAAACCCGCCCACGACACACCACCCAGGCTGCCTATGAGGTAAATCAAGCTCACCTAGCGGCCCGCTAAGATGTTGATTCATCTTAATTTTTTTCTATTAATTTAGTTCCTCTAAAAACAAGCAACAATAAATATCTAAGATCAACATCATCACAAGACATTGGCACTGTAATCACTCGAACAATCAATATCAACAAATTAAACATTAAAAAACAAACAAGTATAATAAAGGAACAAAAAACAGCCTTAATCTTATACGGATCAATAACAACACAGAAGCACTGGTATGCACACCAACAACACTCTCATCAACAGCACAAACACTTTTACCTAAAGCTGTTAGTCAATTCATACTAATAACTCCAAAAGATTTTCTACTTCAAGCTTAATATATTCTTTAAAACATATATACTTACAACAAATCCACCTTAACCATTCACATCATAACCCTTATCAACAATAGTACACTATATTCCCCGTAAAAATAGTTTTAATCCCGGTAACCCAAAACCACCCCAGGCCACCTAAGAGGTAAATCAAGCTCACCCAGCAGCCCCACTATGATGGTGGAAAATGAAGAAGGATCCCTGTTCATGGTTACCCAGGAAAGTTGCTATTTTTATTTTTAATTTTTTGGCTCTAATGTACGTGGCCACTTCAGGAATGGTTCCCAGTTTCCCACTAAGGTAGCCTAACTGACTAATTCAACTTAAATTTTTTCTAATAAATTATGTTCTCTACAAACAAATAACAATAAATATTAAAGATCAGAACCATCACAATACATCAATCATTTCTATAGATTTATACATTAGCCCAACCGGGAAGAGATCTAGCGAGAAGAAAATTTGAAATGAGAAGAATGACAAAAAATTTCAGCCACACATTTCAAATGTTTGTAGGTGCATCTGAAATGTGCGATTGCGGTTTCTTCTCATCCTTCTCATTTGATCCTAACTCCTAGCCCAAAAATCATTCAAACAATAAAAAAAATATATATACCTTAATCTTGGTTGGGTCAATAACAACACCATCAGCAGAACTCATATGAACAGTATGATCAATATCACCAACAGCACAAACAGCATGAACAACTTCAGAAGCAGTCTGAAGACACCTCAAAAAAGGAGAAACAAAAACCCGATCAAACCGAAACCCAAGATTATTACTAAACTTCTTCCCCGTACAAAATGCTCTCACTTTTCCATCATGAACCAATGGTGGGTCCCATGGCCTAGCAGCCTTCTCGGTCCATAATGGTTCAAAGTTGTCGATCCGATCACCATGTCGCATGATGACAACTTTTTGTGTTTTGGGTTCCATTGTTTTTGTGTTTTTTTCTTTTTTAAGGATGGTGTTTTGTTTTTGGTTTTATAGGTGAATAAATGGCGTGGGTTTGTTCCGTGTAGTTTCGAAGGAAGGTTCGTAAATGGATATTTTGGTAGGGTAGTAAAGTACAAAATGGTGGGGTAAGATTATGACAGAGTCGTTCTCACCGAATCGCACGCTAAAAAGGTTTGGAATCGAAATTGGAATTGATATATGTTTGAAAGATAGTGAGGATTAATGGAATTTTTTTGTTTTTTTTTTTAACAAATGGATGAATAGAAAATATGATCGGGTGCATAAAAATTTTTAAACCGTAATATTAAAAATATATTTTGGTGCACCGGGTGTATTTAACATACATTTAAAAAAATCGACATTTTTTTTTTCAAAAATTAACACTATATCGAAAAAATACATAGGGTTCCCAAAAACCTGCAGAACCCCTTGGTTCTGTCCTTATATATAGCATATTGTTTTGTGTTCCTTCATATTTAAGGGTGCGCTTGGTTTGAGACTATGGGAATAACATATGTTGTTTGTTTCATGGTAATTGGTATGCTGAAATTCATATATTGGCAATACATCAAAGGAGGCAAAGGAGCATGATATGAATTTATCATTGTTGAGAGGCCCACTACTACTATCAAACTAATACCAATTGTGATTTCTATCATCAAACCAAACGGTCCCTAAGTCTAAATTAGTTGAATGACGCATGTAAGTTATATGATGAGAAATCAATTATAAATGTGTGAAACCATTAATGTGTAGTTAAACCACCAAACTATATATATACTCTATCACTATCTTCCCGAGTATAAAACAGAAAGAAGATAAATCATTCTAACTTGAGAAGAAGATTAGAAGAGAAGTTTTGACATAATTTCTTTCATAAGGATGGCAATCAGGGGGGATGTCGGGGATTGTATTTCCATCCCTATCCCCGTCCCCAATGGGGATCCCCGCGGGGATTCGGGGATTTTTCACCCTTGTGAAATAATGTAAAAGTTTCACCAACTCGTCGTAATACAAAAAAATTTGACTCATAAAGTGTCTCAACAAACGTACGTCGCACATAGTTAGATTAATTACAATTTCTATTCAACTTTAAAGCATCATAATCATTGTAACATCACATATAATATAATAGCAATATGTTTATATGTGTGTATTCGGGCAAAATAGTTAAGTAATATGTACCTGATGCTTATACTTCTAATTCTAAAAGTGCTTGATCCTATAAATATCAAATATGCATAAAAATATATATTTTGATACTCATAAACATATATACATACATATACAAGTTAATCGAGTATGAATATAACATATAAAGTTTAAGTACTTTTACACTAGAAAGATCGGGGTCGGGGCCGGGGATTTATGTTATCCTCATCCTCGATTTAATATTTCGGGGATTCCTCATCCCCGTCCCCATCCCCGGTCAACTCGGAGATTCCCCAGTCAAATCAGGTTTGGGGATCGGGTCCCCATCGGATATAGATTTTTTTTTCATCCCTATTCTTTCCCTTTCCTCTCTCCCTCTCTCCAGAAAAAAACTCGCATTTCCTCTCCAGTTCTCTTGTTTTCTCTCCAAATAAAAACTCGGGAACATAGTGTATATTTTACTTCATGACTGTTCTGTATATTTTAGAGGCGCCTTGTCATTTTTGCAAAAGTAGCACAAGAGTTTGCTTGTTTAAATTTTGTATTAAGTCATGTTTCAATGGTAGATAACTTAATGCAGGTTTAGTTTTATTATTTTATATTTTAGTCATCTTTTTCTATTAAGTAATAAACAAACAACTTTTATATGAATTTCTGAATTCAGATTTTATTTTATTATTATTATTATTATTTATATATTAAGTTAATTAAGTCAAATTCAAATATCATCTTGCAGAGACTATATAATTGCTTGCTTACTAGTTTATGAAATAAGGTTTATATCATTGACAATCAATTATATAGTATTGTATATTGTATCAAGTTTTAAATCCTACCATTAATTTTAGTTTATTAAAGCATCAGATAGCATAAGGGAATTATTCAAACAATAATAAATTATGAGTAGTTTACTAAAGCAATAGATAATAAGGGAATTATTCAAACAATAATAAATTATAATTTTTACTAAAGCATCAGATAGCATAAGGGAATTAATCAAATGGGAGGAAAATCATTAAGATTCATTGAAAAAAAGAATTTAAAAAATTTTGTAAAGAAAAAAATGTGTACATACTAATGTTCGGCAATCCAAATGTTCATAATTTTTTGTTTTTTCCAGTGGTTTTCATTCTCCAACTTAACATTTGTTATCAATTTAATATATAATTTTTCGAATATTTCTACCGAACAAAAATATAACGATGTACATCGAAAAATTGATGAACATTAATGTTTACTCATTTTTTACATAAAAAATTCTTTTAGTATTTTTTTCCCCCATTGTTTTTTCATTCTCCAACTTCACCTTTGTTTCAATGTTTTATAGAAATTTTTCAAAGATTTTTACTGAACAAAACAACTAATTAACAATACAATGATCAACATTGAAAACATTGAAGAAAATTAAAGTTGACGGGTTTTTTTTATCATATTTTTTATTTAGGAATTTTTTTCAGCGACTTTGTTTGTTTCGTATCCTATGTGTTGTGAAAAAACATTTTTGTTTTGTATTCAGCGACTTTATACGTTTTAAGAATTTAGGTAATTGATTACTTTATATTTATCATCCTCTTCGACAGGAGGAAGACTTTAATAAAAAAATTTGAATCAATAATTATTGAGTTTTGACATATAGGCTCTTTTAGGGTGGTGGCAATGGGGGAGGTATGGGCTGGCGGTATGCCCATACCGGCGGTGAACACCGCCACCACCCTAGCAGTATGGGCTAGCGGTTCATTCAGCGGCAATTGATGCCTCGGAGGTATGGAGAAGAATGTTGCAAAATATGACCGTTGGGAGGATGTTTTTGAACGTTGGGCACTAGAAACAAACAAACAAACAAAAAAATCCTATATATACTACTTTAACGTTACAATTTTTATATACTACCAATTCAAATATACTTCCAATTCAATTTAACTTACAAAAAGTATAGCCATGGATCCAAGAAAATCAAAAGGTGCTTCAACAAGAGGTCGTGGTCGGGGTCGGGGCTTTCGTCCGCAAGTTCCACCAACATCACCGATGAATCAACAATATTCTCAATCGGCCTACTATCCCTAACCTCCACCACCGATGAATCCACAATACCTTCANTTTAACGTTACAATTTTTATATACTACCAATTCAAATATACTTCCAATTCAATTTAACTTACAAAAAGTATAGCCATGGATCCAAGAAAATCAAAAGGTGCTTCAACAAGAGGTCGTGGTCGGGGTCGGGGCTTTCGTCCGCAAGTTCCACCAACATCACCGATGAATCAACAATATTCTCAATCGGCCTACTATCCCTAACCTCCACCACCGATGAATCCACAATACCTTCAACAACAATATTATACCCAACCTCCACCACCGATGAATCCAAGCCAATATAATGTAGCAATGACAAGTGAGTTCGACCCGTTTCTTGACTACCGTGAACAAGGTCCTTCGCGTCGTGAACCAAGTGTTGAACGCGAACTACCTCTATTTGGTGACGATGATGATGATGATGTTGAGTTTGTTCCTGAAACTCAACCCGAAACTCAATTTGGTATTAATTTTTAATTTGTTACGTTATTATTTTATTTGTTCTAATTTTATACGTTCTAATTTTATACGTTATGACTTTATATGATATAATTTTATATGTTCTAATTTTAAACGTTATAATTTTATACTAGATGAAGATGTTCAAGTCGTTAAAGGGAAAACAAAGACTAAAGCGGATAAAAAAAACCTTGGACGTCGGCCGAAGAGGTTGCTTTGGCTAACGCGTGGATTCATATCTCGACATGTAAAAAAGTCAGGATTGAACAAGGTCGAGAGAAGTTTTGGGGTAGAATTTTAGAACATTTCAAGGATACCGTGGGAGATACTCCGCGAACTCGTCATGGATTGAACACAAAGTGGCAAAATATGAATGCCGCCATGGGTGTCTTTAACGGGCTATACATCCAACAAGTAATTTTTTTTATATACTTGTGTTAATTTTATATGCTTGTGTTAATTTTATATGCTTGTGTTAATTTATATATTCTTACTTTTATAATTGTAGAGTCGTATTCGTGAGAGTGGGTGTGACGATGTTAACGTCTTCACTAATGTCATTTCCGATTATGATAAGAAAAATAAGGGCAAGTCGTTTACTCATGTTGAAGCGTGGAAGGTTGTTAAGAGAGAAGACAAATGGTTGACACAACCATGTTTTGTTCAAGCATCTTCGGCATCTCATTCCGAAAAACGAAGAAAATCGTCGGAATCTACCTACTACGAGTCGGGAAGCAATGACAATGTCGAAACTGTTCTTCCCGATTTAAATGACGACACAACTCCCACTCGTAAAAGAAAAGGGAAAAAGACCGTTAGTGAGGCGTCGACAAAGAATAGTGTTGTTGAGAACTTCGAGAGCTACACGGCAAAGAAAGCACAAATGATGGAGGAGGCGTTGGAAAAAAAATGTGCAAAGGATGAATTGACCGAAAAGTTGATGGCTACACAACTCGCTAATGCTGAAGAAAAGGCTATGATTCGGGCAATGAGGTTCTATAACGAACCTCACGATCACATAACCAATCCGGCTATGCGAGAAATCACTCTTGCCAAGAAACGTCAATACGCGGAGAAATATGGATGGCTTATCGAATTTTAGATTATGTTTTTTTTTTCAAGTACTATGTAATGTTCTTTTAATTTATTAATGAAATATTTATGTTTTTATTAAATTGTTTAATATAATTTATAAAATTAAAAAATAAAAAATAAAAAAATAAAATAAGTTGGTGGGTTGGGAGGTATGAAAAA
>LBNU01024716.1:0-12461 GCA_014162995.1 Artemisia annua | reverse complement strand
CCTTTTTTCCCCCCCCCCCCACAAGTAGGCAGTGTGTATGGATCACACATGCCATACTTGGATAAGCAATTGTAGTGCAGAACTTTGCATAGACCTTTAGTGAGTACATCTGCAGCCTGAAGTCTAGTAGGAATGAAAGTGGGTAGAATAGAGCCTTCTCTGACTTTATCTCTCACAAAGTGACAATCCAGTTCTATATGTTTGGTTCTGGCATGTTGAATTGGGTTAGAGGCCAAGGCAATTGTGGAGGCATTGTCACAGTTGATCTTTGTAGGAGTATTAAGAGAGATGTTTAGATCTTTGAATAAGCATTTCAGCCAAGTTATCTCACATGTACAATCAGCTAGTGCCCTGTATTCTGCTTCTGTGGAGGATCTTGAAACCACTGATTGCTTCTTTGAGCTCCATGAGATTAAGCACTTGTCCAGAAATATTGCATATCCTGAGACAGATCTTCTGGTTGTTGGGCAGGCTGCCCAGTCACTATCACAATAAGCTTGTAGTGTGTGATTAGTGTTAGATGGAAAGTGTAGACCTTGACCAGGTGAGAGTTTGATATATCTTAGAACCCTGAGTAAAGCTTTCATGTGGGTAGTTCTTGGGGCATGAGAAAATTGACTCAAAAGTTGAGCTGCAAAAGATATATCTGGTCTTGTAATAGTAAGGTATATCAGCTTTCCAACTAAGGTCCTGTATGGAGATGGATCTGATAAGAGTTCACCTTCTGTGTTGTTTAGTTGGACTTGGGGATTGAGAGGTGTAACTGATGGCTTATCATTGAGTACATTTGCTGTTTGAAGCAGCTCAAGTGCATACTTTCTTTGTGACATGATCAAGCCAGTTTTGTTTCTTAAAATCTCAATACCAAGATAGTAATGCAAAGGCCCCAAATCTTTGATGCTGAAAGCTTGATGAAGCTGCTCTTTGACTGTGTTGATAAGTGTTTGGTTGTTGCCTGTTTTGAGAATATCATCAACATACACTAGTTGAGCAGTGAAGCTTTCATCTTTAGTGATGGTGAAAAGAGAGGTATCAGCATAGCTTTGAACAAAACCAAATGAGATCAGAAAAGTTGTTAGCTTAGTGAACCATTGTCTATTGGCTTGTTTCAAGCCATATAGAGATTTCTTTAGCTTGCAGACAGTATTAGGAGGTGTAGATTTGGTATAGCCTGGAGGAATGACCATATACACTTCTTCATGTAAGTCACCATGGAGAAATGCATTATTGACATCCAACTGCTCAATGAACCAGTTCTGAGACACAGCTGTAGCTAGAAGTGCTCTCACAGTGACCATTTTGGCCACTGGAGCAAAAGTTTCTGTATAGTCTATGCCCTCTCTTTGTGTAAACCCTTTTGCCACTAGTCTGGCTTTAAATCTCTCTATAGTACCATCTGCATGGAATTTGATCCTATAGACCCATTTGCAGCCAATTGGAATTTTGCCAGGGGGAAGTAGAACAAGTTCCCATGTTTCATTCTCTTCTAAGGCATAAAGTTCCTTATTCATTGCCTCTATCCACCTAGGATTCTTAGCAGCCTGTTTATAGGTATGTGGTTCTTGTGTTTGATTGATGATATTGATTAAATGTCTGTGTTTAGGATGATGTATGTTTTTATAATTAATGTAGTGAGAATAATGATGTTTTGAGACACTGTTGACTTTGTGTTTGTTAAGTGTGTGATGATAATCATTGAGTTTGGAAGGGAGTTTCTTTGGTCTAGTGGATACTCTGGTGGGTGGTGGTGGTGGTGGAGGTGGATCAGTTACCTCAATTTTTGGACTAGGTGTAGTGGTTGATGGTGGTGGTGTAGTATTGGAGGATAGATCTGGTGAAGGTGTTGGTGTAGGTATATGATGTGGTTCTGGTGATGGTGTTGGTGAAGGAGGGTGTGGTTGGCTTGATGAGTGATCCTCTTCTGCTGTTGTAGTGTTTGGTTCAGATGATGGTGATGGTGTGTAAATTGGACTAAATGATGTAGATGGTGTGGGATTCTGTGTTGGAGTTGTGTGGTGTTCATGAAATGGAAAGATGGTTTCATCAAAAGTTACATGTCTGCTAGTTGTGGATTTGTGGGTTGTAGGATCATACAGAATGTATCCTTTTTGATTGTTTGGATAGCCAACTAAAACTGTGGGTATGACTCTTTGATCAAATTTGTCTGTGGTATTGTGGTGAAGGTAAGCTCTACAGCCAATAACTTTGAGGTTGGTTAAATTAGGTTGTTTGTTGTAAAGAATTTCAAATGGTGATTTATTTTGGATTGCCCTGGAAGGTAGTCTGTTGATAATATAGGTGGCAGCTAAGACACAATAGCCCCAAAGATGGATAGGAAAATTGGCTTGTATTTTAATTGCTCTTGCAACTTCCAGGAGTTGTTTTCTTTACCTTTCAACTCTTGCATTCTGTTGAGGGGTGTAGGGACAGCTTGTTTGATGATTTATACCATGTTGTGAAAAGAATTCAGAAAGTGATGAGTTTAAGAATTCTGTCCCATTGTCACTTCTGACTATTTTGATGGTGATTTGAAAGTGATTTTGAATGTAAAAATATAAGGCTTTGATGTTTGAAACTGCATGTTGTTTAGATGGCATGAGATATGTCCAGGTGGCTCTTGAGTGGTCATCAACAATGGTGAGAAAGTATTTACATTTGTTGATGGTTGTGTGTCTATAAGGTCCCCAAACATCAATATGAATAAGCTCAAACAGTGAATTTGCATAAGAAAGGCTCTCATTGAAAGGTAAAGAATGATGTTTTGCAAGTGGACATATAGTACAATGGAAATCTGAATTACAAGAAAATGAATCACTAAGAGATGTTATTTGCTTGAGAACAGTTGGAGAGGAATGGCCAAGTCTAGAATGCCACAGATGTTGGTTGCTTGTGATGGTGAATGCAGAATGTGAGGATGGGTGAGATGGTGGTTTATCCAGCAAGTAAAGACCATTACAAAGGCTGCCAAGTGCAATCCTCTGGTCCTGGTCCTGAAAAATACACATGATTGCAGTTAGTATGAGTGAGCAATTGGTTCCTTTGAGGAGTTGGCTGACAGAGATGATATTATATTAAAAGGTAGGGATATAGAGGACATTGTGTAGTGTAAGGTGTGCATTGAGAGTAACTGATCCATATTGTGTGACTTTTGTGTTTTGACCATTTGGTAATGTGACATATATAGGATTTGTGAAACTGTGAATGTTAAACATGATATCAAGGGTGATGACAATATGGTCTGAGGCACCACTATCTATTATCCAGGCTACTATGAAATCAGAGATGAGAGAAGCAGTAAAATGAGGAATATTAGCTAAGTGAGAGTAAATTTTACCACTGTGAAGATCCTTGTTGTTTTGCAGCATAAGGAGAACTTGATTCAATTGGTTCTGTAGTTGATCCATTCTAGCAGCAACATGATGATCAGCAGCATGAGTAATGGAAGTGGTCTCTTGTTGAGGCTGAGTAGCAGGAGTATCCAAATGATCTGCTTGTCCAGAAACCATGTTCACAGATTTGAAGTTCCTTGTGTCAGTTTGCTGTCTTGTAGACTGTTTGGCTGGAAACTTCCCATGTAGTGGATGGCCAACAGGATACCCAACAATTTTGTAACACTCAACCTTTGTATGTCCCTCTTTTCCACAATGGCCACAGTAAATTCCCTTCTTGAAGGCTGATCTCCTTTCATTTGATGAAGAAGACTCTCCTCTGGAGTACTTTTGACCATTTGCATTTGAGTAACCAGTGTTGCCTCTTTGACTGTTTGAATATGTAGAAAAGATAGAAGAAGTGTTGGGTTTTGGCAAAATCCCTTCTCTTTGTTTCTCCTCATGTCTAACCATTCCATAAGCTTTCACAACTGTTGGAAGTGGTTGCATCAACAAAATTTGACCCCTAATGTTAGCATAACTCTCATCTAACCCCATTAAAAACTGAATGAGCCTTTTCCTTTGATCTCTTTCAATGTTTTCTCTGCCATTTTCACAATTACAAGGACAAACACAAAGATGAGGTGCTTCAAGTGCATCCAACTCATCCCAAAAGCCTTTTAACTTCTGATAATACACCTCTACAGCACAATTCAACTGTTTCAACTGAACTAACTCTTGAGTTAACTGATAAATTCTATGACCATCAATTTGTGAATATTGCTCTTGTAACTCAAACCACAATTTTGAAACAGAGTTGATGAAATTCAGATTGTTACCAATTTGTTCAGCAACTGTGTTCAAGATCCAGGATATTAACATATCATTATTCCTTTCCCAAAGAGCTCTAGTGATTGAATTCAGACTTGGTTCAGGGTATTCACCAGTGATTAACTTCATCTTGTTCTTGGCATTTAAAGCTATCACCATTGATCTTTTCCATGAGCTATAGTTGTCTGATCCTGTGAGTTTCTTAGAGATCAAAATCAAGCCAGGATGGTCTGTTTGGTGAAGAAATAAAGGATGATCAGAGTTAATTGTTCCATCAGTGGTGGTGTTCATTGATGATGTGTCTTGAGATGATGTTGTCATTTCTGGAGTTGTTAAAGATGACTGTGACAGTTAGGAAAGAAAAAGTGTAAAGAACAAAGTAAAATGAAATGATTTGTAGATTTGATGGGTTTTGTGGTGAAATTTGTGCAGAATTGATGAATTTTGATGGTGGATATATGAAAGATATAACAGAATGTGGTGGATTGTGATGGAGATTGATGGTGGAAGTGATGAAGAATTTGGCGGGAAAATCAGTTATGGTTGAAAAGGTTTGTTACAGTCATCGGAAAAATTTGTTGTGATGGCTCATGGTGGCCAGAATCAGTTGAGTACCACGGTTTGTGGTAGCTCTGATACCATATAGTAAATTGAGAAGGAGAGGAAAAAGTTGTAATTGTGTTATTGAAAATGAAATGAAGTGTACATTGTTCTCTTTATACTACACTGCACTACACTACTTTGACTTTTACATTTGACTTTCTATAACTAACTTCTAACTAACTGTATATTCTAGAAGCTACTAGAAACTATTACAATGGACTTGTGATGCTCTGCATAGTTTGTACTTGAAAGGTTGTGGTGTGATTGTTGATGAATGTATTGAGTTGACTTGATGCATTTGATCCTCTTTGACTATTGTAGTGTTTGAGTCAACATCTTTAGCTCTTCCTCCTTTAAAAAAAGTATGGTTGCCACTAAAAAAGAGTTGGGAGGTATGAAAAAAGTATGAATGAGTTGGAATGATATTATTGGTGGGTTGAGAGGTATGAGAATTTTTGGGAGGCATGATTGCCACCACCCTTAGCATTGGGGATTATAAGGCTTTTTTTAAAATAAGTTTTGTTTGTCATACAAAATTATGAAGCTTTTATAAATCATAAGCTCAAGCTAATTAAAACGGGCTTACGTAGGCTTATAGTTAGTTAAATTACTTAAATACACTTCAAAATACAGTGTATTATCACACAAATATTGGAAATATTTCTAAAGTAAATTTAATGTATTTTTATGTCATTTTATGTTAATAAATATCAGCTCTAATTAATTTGTCAAACAACTTTAAAAAAATATAAACTCCAACTTCCAACTTATAATATAAATTGAAACTTCAGCTCCAACTTTAACTTCGGCCTATTTCGTCGAACATACTAATTGGTTTCTGCCCCCTTCACACGTTATAAGTATCATTATTGTTTTAAAAAAAAATCTTCCTGACCCCTCACGGACGCCTTGCCCTAGGAAAAGTATTTCAATGGAAAAAGAGTGACGTTAAAATATAATTGATGGATGATTATTTTCATTTAACACATCACAATATGTGCATCCTCGAGTCTTTTTATTTGATTTGTCTGTTGCCAGTGGCACCAACTACCTAACACATACATTAACATTAAATTGCCCTAATCCTAACCCATTTCTAGTTTACACTTTACAATATTTAATTTTAGCACCATGTCACATTCAATGTTTAACTTAGGGATGATCTTTTTATACCATTATAAAAATTGACTAGGCACACCTGACACCACTAAAGGTGTTTGTATCGTTATGTCATACGACTTAGGGGGTGTTTCTTTTTTACTAGATGGGGAAGGATAGTGGGTTCCACTAACTTAATAGTATTACTTTTTTAAAAGAGGCCCACTTTTTTTGTTAATGAGTCTATATGCACAAGGCAAATTAACTCAAGACCTCCCCAATAAGATGCTTATATAGAAGTAGGTCCCACTATCTTTCCCCATCTAGTAAAAAAGAAACACCCCCTTAATGTATTGTTTAAAACTCATAAATTGTGTAGCGCTATTAGACGACAAATAAGCTAAAGCCTGCTTATGGATTTGACGTTTCCAAAGTTTCTCTCATATAACTTTTATATATTGTCTCAATAAACATAATAACTTATGAGATTTATATTCTCTAACATGGTATCCGAACATGTCGATCTTCTGACCTAGTCGGTGATTGAGTCACCGCTTTTATGGCACCCCCTCAAACTCTAGTTATCGTCATATAATAATAATAATAATAATAATAATAATAATAATAATAATAATAATAAAACCCACTGTTTTGACCATAACTCCTAAACAGTAAGGAGTTAATTGACACTGCAACGCCCTTGGCTTCGTATTAAAATTCCGAAGAAAAGCATTCTAGAACCGCCATTGTAGTCGTTGCCACGCACCGTAACAAGCCGTCGGGTTTTAAAATAAAATCAACTCACTGTTGTGATTATAACTCTCGAACCGCTTATAGTTAGCTGACACCGTCAGCGTACGTGGATTCGCAATTAAACTCCTAGAAAAGAATACTGGAATTGCTGCCTCCACCGTTCGGACGCTCTGTCACGCGCCGTTATAAATCCAGATAGTCGTCGAAAAAGACCAATAATCTTTTAAGATTTAAGCTTATCCGCAGCGACTAAGTATCTATCAAAGTCTTCATTTTTTTGTCAAGATAACCGTCTTTAGTTTTGTTTTTATGTTTTGATAATTAAATTATTTCCTACGATTCGAGTTTTCGCGATTTCGCCGTTCGAATTGCGAGAGAGTATTGGAAAATAAATAAGTCCAAACACGTTTGTTGGTTTAGGGTTTCTTCGTTTCCTCTCATATAACTTATATATATTATGCCTCAATATGTATAACTAAACAATTACCCGTGTATAGCGACGATAATTTATAATGATAAATAATTATAGTTGTTATATTGTAGTTAAGATATAGGGATTGGGATTAAGATAATTATGAAGTATATAAAAAAAATAGTAAGCGATTGGTGTAACATAATATAAAAGCACAATAAACAAAATACTACACTTTTACATTAACCTCGTCGTGGCTAAAAACTTGTTTAACAATGTAATCAACATTAGCGTGATTAAATGATTAACAAAAAACTCAATCTTCTTCTACAAATGGTACAGTAGATGGTAAAAATGGTTGTCTTGTATATATAAGTTAATTAAAAATGGTTCTCAAACCATTTTACACACTTTTTTTTTTAAGTTTTTAACTTTTCTATAAGGCTAATGATTTGCACACTCTAAAAAATTATTTACACACTTAAGATATAAGCAGTTGAAGCAGAGTATTTAACATTGTATAAGTATTTAATGCACAAATAGGGTGTCCCAATCAATTTCAAGTGTGCAAATCAATTCCTTTTTAGAAAAAAGTTCAATACGAAACAACATTTATCTAAAAAACAAATAATAAGATCTCAACCATCCATCTATTTTAAATCTAAAGGTCTAGATTAATCTCAATTTTAATATAATTAATTAGTAAAGGGTACTTTTGTAAAAACTAACACACCACTTATAAGATCGGGTACACCCTCATTTATTCATTCCATTTCAATTCCTCATTATACGCTCTCTTCTTGACTCTCACCATCAATGGTTTACTCGATCAAGTTCACGTCAACAGATCTGTTCAAACTGTTTTAGAAAGTATTTTTTTTCCCCAAACGATGTCGTTTTGTGGTGCATGGGTTTACGTGTGACACGTGGAGGGGATGCGAGGCGTGAGGAGATGGGTTTGGGGATGCCTTAGAGATAGAAGATGCGGGGAGAAGGTGTTTTGATGTGGAGGTGGAGGTGGAGGGGAGGAGGGAGCGTGTCCAGGTGGTGGAACGGCGGTTGTTGGAAGGAGGAGAAAGCCATCGGAGATTCAGGCCCGGCCAACCGCCCAGGTCATCACACAAACAAGGGGCATTTTTTTTCTGATTTGTATACATGAGATAAATTATGAACAAACAAGAGACAAATTTCAAGCTCAATGAGAAAAAACAGATGCAAGTTTAGTTTAGCCATTTGGGGAAGATGAACAAACCAAGAGAGAGAAAGAAAACAAATATATGTTTTGCTTCTGTCGTTTAGTTACCACACTCACGTGGTGATGTAAATAAGGGTTTGTGATTTATTATTTTTCTTTTACTCCCTCCGTCCCAATTTATTTGTCCACTTTTGACTTTTGAAGTCTTTCTTTGTTAACTTTGACCTTAAATTTTGTTGTTTGTGTTACATAATACTTGATGAAGCTTATACCTAATGAAAATACATTTAAAACTCAATCCATTCATATATTTTGTATCAAGTATTAAATAACACAAAAGAAAATATTTAAGGTCAAAGTCGTAAAAGAAAGAATTTAAAAGTCAAAAGTGGACAAATAAATTGGGACGGAGGGAGTAACCACAATTAATATTTTTGTTGCATTTTTTTTTTCTTTTTAACTTTGATTTCGTAGTTTTTCTGTTTTTTGGAAGCACAATTTACCGTATAGAGTACTGTTTTGTTCTTCAAAAGGTTTTTGATCAAGTGATAACTTGTCAATCTTTTCCTAATGGAAATTAAATGAATTCATTTGATATTTGATTCTAATGGGAATTAAAATGAATTCATTTGATATTTGATATACTGTTGTGTATATTTTTTTGAAACAATTTGTCATATACTAAAATACTAAAAAAATCTCATGTGATGCACCAAAGAATCCCATGGGATTCACAATGAATCCCTTGAGATTCATACAGAAACCCATGGGGTTCATACAAAATCCCATGGGATTTACACAAATTACCCATGTGATCAAACAGAATATAAGTAACCTCTTTTTTTGGGTAAAGGGTCCTCACCCGGTAAAATATGTTACTCAAAAAAAGCAGTTAAGTACAATGGAATGTGGCTGAAATACCACATTAACCTCAAGCAACCGCTTGAACAACCACTAAATCATTCATGACAGGCCATAAATGATCCACTAGCTGCACACAACTAGAAAACCAAAACAAAAACAAGCATAAAATAGGACATATCAACCTTTATGCTAAACTAAGAAAAAGCAACTTATCCAAGTCTAATGTCATGCATGGCAGCAGTCTTTAATTGGGCCACAGATAGACCACAATCATCAAAGTAATCATCATCATAATCATTGTAGTCAAATGTACCATCTTTCCATTGCTCCAAAAGACTCCTCTCATTCCCTCCACTACCGAAATAATTAGTCTCGTTAGGATATTCCAGAACTTCATCATCGTCGCTATCAGAAACAACCACATTACCCACCTTAGAGAATGGGTTACCTACCTTAGTTGAAGAAGCACACGTAGAGGAAGAAATATTATGCTTAGTAGCCACATCCTGCTCATTTTCTTTCAAATCAACCTTTTTTAGAGGTTTACCATCATCATCCACAAGAGTAACTTTCCCCTCAATTATAAGCTTTTCAAGCTTTCTAATTTTTTCAACAATAGGAGTAGTACTAGTGTGACCATAATCACCCAAAGCAGAAGTACAAGGAGAGAAAGAATTACTAGGCTTAGTAGCCGTAGCATGTTCATTCTTCTTCAAATCACTCACAAGCTGATCTTGTGACCCCTGACCATTCTGTTGACAACCATCCACATCCTCCTCCCCCAACGAGTTCAAAACATCAAAATAATTAGAAGATTTAATGTTCGTACCAGAATTAGCATTAGAAGAAGAAGTCTCCTTTTGACCCTTAGAATCCAAACGCTGATTGGTAATTGTCGTCGCTATAGGTCTCCAAAATTTAGGCTTTGGCTTATTAAGCTTAACATCTCCAATAGGACGAGATTGGCCAGCTACCTTCTTCCCTTTATCCTTACGATTCATTACCTCGATAAAACCCTCGTCATTCTTTTCCACAGTTGCGGAAGCCTTATATGCCACATTAGTATCCCTCCGAACAGTCTCCTTAACATATTTTGGACAATTGATACGATCATGTCCAAAAACTTTACAAACATCACAATGAGGAGGCTTCCATTCATATTCGACTTTAATTATCTCTGTATTATAACCACCATCCTCCTCATTTGGAATAGCCATACTAACTTCACTCTTCAAATCAGACTCTTTTTACGAATCCCATGGGATTTTTTTACGAATCCCATGAGATTTTTTTACGAATCCCGTGGGATTTCTCTGTACCGAAATTTTGAAAAAAAAATCTTCTTTCTACGAATCCCATGGGATTTCTTTATGAATCCCGTGGGATTTTTCTGGACGAAAATTTTGAAAAAAAAAAATTCTTCTTTTTACGAATCCCGTGGGATTTTTCTGGACGGAAATTTTGAAAAAAATGTCGTCTTTTTACGAATCCCGTGGGATTTCTCTGGACGAATGATGAGATGAAAAATGTTACATTTTTAGGGGTCGGTTTGAGTCCTAATTCGTATGTTTTTGGTTTGGATTTCACCCAAAGTCGTTTCTTTTCTCATTTTAGGTACTTTTGAAGGGAAAATCACAAAAGAAGCATTTTCGGGCGTTTTTCGGAGCTGAAAAAGTGCCGGAAAACAACAAAACTCAACAAGACCTTAAAGGATTACAGAAAGGTGACGCCGCTCACACTCTACAAGGTGATGCCTCAGGAACAAGTGAAGTCCAGAATTGGAAAAATACTCGTGGGAGAAACAAGAAGATACAGGATATAGTGCCAAAATAAAAAAAAAAGAGTGACGCCAGAGATACAAACCAAAAAAGAGCCACAGATAACATGATATAGAGACAAACAATTAGACCAGATACAAAGAGGAAAAAAGAGACACGAGAGAGAGGAATAGAAACATAATAGCCGAGAGATAGACGACGTCAACAACTATTGGCTACAGCCGAACAAGACACACAGAAGAAAATAATTAAAAAAAAAAAAAAAAAAAAAAAAAAAATAATATATATAAAATAGAACAGAAATTAATATAATAATATAATATTAGAGAACTTGGAGAAAAGAAAGAAACTGAGAGTCGAGAGGCTACTATTGATTGGTGTGAATGACTCGTATGTTTGAGTTTTTTATATGCCACCTTGCAAAGAACAAAAGAATACGCTGAGGTCTATAGTAGTTGTCGCCACTCTTATTGCAAAGGTATCCAATTAATGTCGAATTATATCCTGGCTATATACTTATACTCAGCGTTAAGCTCATTATTCTTATTTGCACAATATATGATACTTTGTAGAGTCGCTTAATCTTGACACTTGATCCTTGTTATTGGAGCATATTGGACCTTATGTCTATATGATGTAGGAGTCTTTAAGCCTATGGATAGGAACTTCTATACATAAGTAACAATTCTCGAGTAAAGTTTGGCTTAATGGGCTAATATAAATGAAGTTTTCCTTGCGGAACTAACTATTGATTGGTCGATTCACCATACGAAATGTAGATATTGATGATGTTGTTTGATACTCACAGTTATTCGGTACTTTTATGATGAGATGGTTAATTCTAACTCCTAAAGCGCGCTGTCTGTAATATAGGAGAGCCGAGCTCTGTAGCCTATTGATATGCTCTTAAACGTATTATCTGATATTTAGAGAGGACTTACTTAATGATAGTCTATTAGAAAAAGGGTGTATATTGTCCTGTTATCTTCTGTGCTGGTTTTACGATTTTAAAAGTTAAGTACTTGGCAGCTACAGAATTGCTAAAAGCTTATGTATTGTCTGATCCCGGTGATGCTCACTACAAATGTATATCTATAGTTTGCGTCAGAACTGTCGCTCCTAATACACAGATACAGCAAGTGATATGGGAAGATTGAAGCGTTAGGAAATGAACCTTTATAGAGTATTAGAAGAAATGGCATATTGTAACGCTTAACTTCCTACATTCGATCCTCAATATTCTTTCAGGAAAATTCTTTGACCACGAGTGTCAATCTATCGCATAATAACTCACAAAAACATGACCTAATGATTTTTCACACATTATGAAAGAATAGTTCTTGTATGCAGGTGGTGTAATTTGTTATATATCATATAGATATAACCTGTGTTTATTGATCTCCACCAGTCTCCTGATTGCCGGTTCTCTAACAGCTAATTAGTTATTGAAAAAAATCGTACGCAATAAATAATAGATATACAGTGTTAAAGCTTAAGAAGTCAAGGATCTGATTTGTTTAGTTGAACTTAGTCAACATATACCTCCTCTTCGGCAAACA